>APFE030827500.1:0-27395 GCA_000404065.3 Pinus taeda | reverse complement strand
TGTAATCTAGAGGGGCATCAACCACCTCCACATCTAGATTAACGGTTTTACCTTCAACCCCTATAGGTAGATCCTGTAGAATGCCAAAAGGATGAAACCCATGACCATCAAAGGCCTTTAGAATTGTCGGGGATTGATTTAGTGAAGGAGAACCAAGCGATATCCAACACTGTATCAACATAATACATGTGGAAACTCCCTCATCAATCACAGTCCTATGAACAGGTCTGTTTTTTACTATCGCTGGAATCTGGACAACCATTTGATGAGGTAAGTGCGGTGCACTATTTTTTAGATCGAAGATTATAAGGTTCGGGTCCTGAACGTCAACAGCTCCTATATCCGACAAAAGTAATTTACATTGTGTTGGACATGATTGCAGCACTTCCAAAGCCGACATTGCTGAGGGTGAAACAACTAAATCCTCAACAATGTTGTAGTTCTGAGCCGCTCTCGCATGTTGATTGAAAGCAGACTTTCGAAGTACACCCTTTGTGGGCGGTTTGATTACTAAGTTTGGATTAGGTTTCTCGATCTGTAGTGGATCGGAACCGGGAGTTGAGGTTGATGGATTCGAATGAGAAGATTCTACTTCTTTACAATCAACAGGACTTTTACTGCCATAATCTTGCGATCGAGTCACAATCCTAACATGGGACATCATCAATATAGGTTCTTCATTGGCACTGGAGGACGAACCTATCATCTTACTGTCTTGATTTGGAAAAGGATCCTTCAAAACAGCAGGAGTTTGGGAAACTTTGACAATTTTCGCAACCTTTGCACGATGAGGGCAGTCTCTCGTAAAATGTTCTTCATCACAGATGAGACACAGATAACAAGGTTTGCATTTTTCGTCGGTTGATTCCGCTTTTTCGGGTTTCTCTTTCGAATTCTTATCTGTTTTATTCTTCTTCTTACCACCGGTTTTTTATTTAGCTGTAGATGACTCTACAATGTGAATATCAGCGGAAAGTTCCGCAAAAGAATCTCCTGTCGAGGAATCTGGCAAGGTTATGATAGGAGAAGAATTCTTGGAAGACTTCTTCTTACTTTTGGTATTAACCGTACCAATCATACCATCAGCGGCATGAGACCCTGAAGGAGCAGCAGCGATTTGATTTTGTTTGGGTAGTTCGGGGATTTTCTCATGTAACGTACCCGACTGAGTATAAACTAGGTCAAGGTACTGTGCTTGAGCAATTACTTTCTCCTCAATAACGACTCCGGCCTTAGCTAAATCCTCAGTGATCTTGGGCAGTAAAGATTTTACAAACCATTCAGCTAAGATCTGATCCGGGATAAAAACTTTCACTAAATGTCGTCGACGTCTCCATTCATGGATATGATCTGAAATGTAAGTGGACGTTGATTGCTTTAACGAAGTTAATAATTCCGTGCCATTGTCATATCTGACTGGCAACTGAAAATGAGTTAAAAACGAGGTAGCTAACTGACTAAAGTTATAAAAAGTGGCTCACGGTAACTCAATGTACCACTTGGCCGCAAGACCAATTAGAGTGCGCTGGAAAAGACGTAAGCAAATCGAATCATCTGAAATGGAGTTATACGCACACCAGAGGTGATAAGTCATCACATGGTTTGATGGGTCCTCTCCTGGCTTACCTTCGAATTTAGGAATATCACTGGGCAACTTATGCGACATTGGCGGCCAATACTGAAGGTAGTTAATTGGATCGTTCGTAAGGCGCGTCAAGTCAGGCAAGTCCAAAGTTGCGATAAACGGTAACTGACGATTAGGGTCCCTAAAACTCTGGGTTTGCAGACCAGCCCCAGGAGGAGGATATCCAGGATAATTAGGAATGGGAATCGCATTTGGGATATTTTGTCCTCCTGGAAAACCAGGATTAACTGGACCATACTGGGGTTGCTGAGGCTGTTGATATGTATACCCAGGGTACGGTTGATACTGATAGGTTGGTTGCTGCGTAGCAGGACCGTATTGGTACTGTCCTTGGTATGGAGGTTGGTTAAATTGAGGTTGAGTGGTGATAACCGTACTTCCTACAAGCATCTGAACTGAAGTGTGGACCGTGGGTCCAGACTGAGGTAAAGATGTCTGAGGAATAGATATAGGGACAGTAGAAACCGGAGCTGTCGATACTCCAGAAGAAGGTGGGGTAGATGGAGTAGATGTTGCAGTAGTTGCAGCAGACGTTTGAGGCGGAGTACGAGGCGTACTAGGCCTAGACTGAGAAACTACATAAGGTGCAGAAGTTTGAACAATAGACTGGATAGGTTGCTGGGATGGACCAGAAACCAAGGGTTGTCCAGTTTGGGATGACGACTGCACATTCAGTTGCAAAACCTGTTGAGATTGAGATGGATCCCACACTAAATTCGTTCTGGGGTATGGACCCATAACAGGTTGAGGATATTGAGGACCATAACTGGGTTGAGGGTAGGGTTGATAATATGATTGACCAGAAGTGTGGTTGGTAACTTGAGATGGGTACTGACCTTGGGGTTGATAACCTGAGGCACGTACTGTACTGGGGTTGATTTGAGGTACATATTGATATTTGAGGCGATGGTATGTGATTTGTGGAAAGAAGAGGGTGGGCAGTATATACTGGGTTGACTTGGGGTAATCATTGATACTGAGGTTGACCTTGTGGATTACATATTGAGTCTGGTGGTTGGACCTTGTAGGACTACTGTCCGTAGGTATATGTACTGTCCTTGAGGTTGTCCCCCAGGCGCAAACTGAGTACCTTGAGGTTGCCCCCCAGGCATATACTGGGTACCTTGAGGTTGCCCCCCAGGCACATACTGGGTACCTTGAGGTTGCCCCCCATGCGGTAATTGGCCACCTTGAGGTTGAGAACCTGACATCATGAGAATATCTTCTACACTCAACGGTTTAGTACCACTACTTCCAGTTAATAACTTCTGTTCGATAGGTTGAGGAGATGCTCCCAAAAAAGTACCAGAAATGGACTGATACCCAGCGGGAACAGAAGGACCGCTGTACAAATAGGCTTCCGGAGATTGAGAAAACATGGATGACTGGCTAGACATATTCAATAAAGGATAATAATATCTAGGTGTTGG
Organism: Pinus taeda; assembly: GCA_000404065.3. NCBI lineage: Eukaryota > Viridiplantae > Streptophyta > Pinopsida > Pinales > Pinaceae > Pinus > Pinus taeda. The sequence continues at coordinate 24,320 of APFE030827500.1, read as the reverse complement.
GTGATAAAAAATACGAGGTGGTGAAAAACTTAGTCCCGGGTTTTCCAAAAGATTAGTCAATGAACGATACCAAGCACTGCTCCTAGGTGGACTGTAAAAGATTGATTCACGCTCCCTAAGGTCTAAGGTAGGTCGATCTTCTGGAAAAGGAAGGCTTTCTTTGATGTCAGAAATAACAAGTTCTTCAATAGCTATAAGTCCAGAACGAAGATCTTGAGTAATGACAGTTTCTACCCTAGGTGAACTAGGACCACTAGAAGCTGGAGAAACAAACTCTGATATGGGAGTAGCAGTAATTTCAGATTCGGGTTTAGATATTTCAGGCTCTTCACCTATATCACTAGTAGATGCAACACTACCAGTAACTTCTGAAATTACTAACGGTTCTCCTTCTTCAAGTGACCCACCTCTACTGTCACTAGGAGTTACGAGGACTTTCAAGCCTTCAAGCTGGCTCGATACATCCTCAAGAGGTTGGCCCCGAAGTCTACGGGACTTCCTCAGTAACTCAACCACGTTTACAAACTCAGGAGATTGGCCCCGAAGTCTACGGGATTGCCTTGGTAATTCAACCACAGTTAAAGACTTTTAACTACTTCACACGCAAACAAAGTAAAATCTCAATGAAAACCACCTAAAGCCTCTAAAGAACCAAACAAATTGAATCACACGCCTAAAGAATCTAGGAGATCAATCACACACAAAAAGTAACTTTCCGGACCGAAAACACTAGTTGGTGATGAAATCCAACGTCGCAGAGTTTGATACAGAAATAGCAGTTGGAACAGTTACCCCAACAACCTACTTAATGAATAGACTGGCACAAGTTTCTCCACTTAACCGTCTCGAGTGAAGAGAACCCCCCAGAAAATCCAAGTGAGTCTAGCCGACAGCTGCTCCAGGTACAGTGGGATCTTCCCGCCACCGTCACCTTAGGAAGAATCCTATAGAATATGGTCACTATGGTTACCAACAGAAACAGATATACCTGGGGGAATAGTCTACAATCCGATACGCACACAAGGGCAGAGTAACAAGCTCAATCCCCTTGAAGGCTCCTTGACATAAACCAAGGTTTACCAACAAGTGACCCCAGGCTCCTCGACAATGGTTAATCCAAGGTTTACTGTTTTTAATACGTGAATATCTGGCGTCATTCCCAATGAGGAAGGATTGATTCCCACACTGGTTCGGATATGATCTCGTGCTTCTCCTTTAAGAGGAGCTTTCCTAGAGCATAGATGTAACAATTGGATTTTCTTCCTACCACAAGATCGACTACTTGTTTGTTTAAACTACCTTGGAGAGTTAATTACTCCCTACTCCAAGATACTAGCCTAAGCTATGTTGGTGAAAAGAGCCCTAGAAAATAAAATTATTGCTAGATTGATTTTAATTAAGCGTTAATTTTATTGTTTTTTCCTTAATTCAACGGGTGCGGAGATGAAACTTTTATGGTATGAAGACTCGACTCCAAAACACTAAAAATGCACCTAAGATGATAACAATTCCTTTTCCTTTTCAATGAATTTCTAGATAAGGAAGAGTCGAAAATGCAATGCTTTGCAAATCAAATCTTTCTCTTAACATACAACTGAAAGGAAACTTTTTGTCTTTTCCAACGAACTTTAAAAAACGAGACTACTAATCATGCTCACAGAAAATCCCTTTTCTTTTCAACAATCAACAACTACAAGAATAAGCAATTCCTTGAAGAGAGCTTTTAAGATTTCTAGAAAAACTCTAAAAACTATTGAAAACAAATTTCCAACAAGCTTGTATAATTTCTACGAAAAACTCAAAACTATGATCTAATCTTGAGATCTAAACGAAAATGGATTGAAAAGAAACTTGAAATGTTTTTGAGGATGTTCAACTTAGTGTTTCAGCTAACTAAGGATCAATTTGTTACAGCTCAACAAACTAATCAAAACATCCAATTATATTTTAATAGAAAAATGAAATTCGAAACTTTTAATCAAGTTCAATCAAAGTTTTGCAAAAGAGACAAATGGGATCTAGACCTCTTCACGGATAGATTTCATAAGCTGGTCAAACTCAGCAAGAAGACCAGAGAGACCAGGGTGATCTAAGGCTCTAAGGCTTCGGATCTCTGAGCTACTACAAATACCAAGCAAAAACCAATCCAACAGGCAAAACTTCTTAGAAAATCACTCCAAACAAGAATGCCAATGAAAACTAACTCACAAGAAACTTTTGTCAAGACAAGTGCAGGTCTAGGCATATACTAACAGTTGTGGATAAAACTAAACCTAACTGGGTAGATGGATCTTAGGTTTTTCAAATTTTTGACAGGGGTTCGCAGGCATCTAGTAGAACCAGGTGTGGTGCCTCTCTATGTTACACTGTAACAATGCGGATAGGTCCGCACTGTAACTGACTCAGAGGGTGCGGTCCTCTTCCAAAATTTCACAAAATAAAAATCTAGATAGGATCTAACCAGTACCCAAACTCACACCAATCAAGGAAAAATTAGAAACAAAAACTTAAGTTTGTCAAGTCAAAGCAAAGACAAATCAAAATCAAAACCAAACCAGACCCTAGTGGAGTCGCCAATTTGTTGGCGAGATAAATCATTCTTGCAGAAAAGATCGATCTCCCTAGTATCTAATGATATCTAGCAACAAAGAGCACAAGCAAATCTACTTTTCTCTAAACATGTTTCAATTCATTAATGAATACTAAGAGGTGTAACAGACCCTACCTCGGTCCAACGCTTGTTTGAGGCAGTTTTATCCCAACAGCTTCAAGCAGTTCTTGTTTAATAACCTGCATACACAAACAAGCACACATCAAAGCATACCTGCATATTAACAAAACATGTTCATTATGAAGATCAAGGAGCTCATAAATAAACCATTAGAGACAGTTCATTGAGAAAAACAAACTTGATTGTATTAACTTTATGAATAAAAGAACCTTACAACCTTTGGCTTGATGTTGCACAAGTTCTTTCCAGGGTCCAGCAGGAGTCTCCTATACTTTGACAAGCCTCACTTACTTCCCAAATGACATGAAAGGTATGTGATGTCTCCTCTCACAAGCTCAAAAAGGAGTCTTATTTTTCAGTAGCATTTACCCTCAAGAAGCTTCGGCTTTCAACCTCTCCTACAACTAGCCCAATGTATGAATTTATAGTGCAAATGGAGGAATTTGCAGGTCCATCATTGAAGGGATAAGTTCCTCCTTTAATGGGATAAGCACCTCATATCATGGAGTTAGCTCCCTTAGTTATGGAATGGATGAACCAAGGTGGAGCAGACTTGCTAGCGTAATATTCCTTCTAGAAGTGTCCAGAAGTGACCCAAGATGCGTTTTTAGGAATGAACTCACGCCTTTTTAACTTTTACAGGGGTTCGCACCCATTACTCAATAGACAGAGCAGTCACGTTCGCAGGAAACATGAACATTGGGTGCGGCACCGCAGACAATGCTAGGAGAAAGTGTGAAACCAAGATTTAAGATATTTTTAAGGTCTTTCTCCCATTTTCAAGGCTTGACATGAAGAGCTGAGGTTTAAGACTTGCAAAGGAGGTATGTATGAGTGTTGATGGACTCACACAAACTGTAGAAAGTCATGGTGACAATTTTTTGTGTAACAGAGGTAGAGGAGAAATTGTTGTATACTATTACTTCACAAACTACCACGCCTCTAGAAAAAGCATAGAAAATACCAAGAGAAGAATACTCTACTTCAGTCACAGAGGTTTCATCCAAAGAATTTATAATTTACACCAAGAAAGCAAGGAAAAATCCTAAGATAGATTTTTCAAAAGGAGTGGGGCAAGTGTTAGGCCCCTATACTACTAGTGTAACCCCTTATTGTTATTAGTACAACCCCTAATTATATTGTTGTACCCATCTAGTCCCGATATTGTTATTATTTTGCCCCATAGAAGCCCACTATTGTTATTATTGTGCCCTTACATTATTATGTTATGTCAGCTCTGATTATATTATGACCCCTTAGGCTCCTATATATAGAAAGGAGGCCTTGCCATTTGTATCATCTAGGAATTGTGCATTTGTGTAATGTAAAGGAGGTTTCCCCCTTGAAGGGGCTTATTTCTAAGGCGTTCATCTATCTTTTCTATCTTCTTATGAGCTGGTTTCATAACATTTGGTATCAGAGCTTTGGATTCTAGGGTTTCGCTACTCCAAATAGGTCATCGTGGAATTTTCACTATACCCTTTTTTTGTGATGTTTCAAAGACGGAAAAGAAAACCCATTTGGGTTGAAATTGTTTTGAAGCTTGGATGCGAATTTCAGGGCTTTTTGCACTACATTTGCGGACATATGATCTAAGGAATTTGGCCTTTTTGCAGACTCCCGAATTACATTACAAACAGGTGACCTGGGGAAAATCATCATAACTTTGGTTTTGAGCATCATATTGAAATTTCATAAGAAGTTACTGAAGGAGGAAAAACTGTAGTTTCTTGTATATATTTTGTAGATCCTAAGGTCAAAACCGTGACACGTGGAACTTCCTACAAGTTCTCTCTTCTTAAAAGGTATATAATTAGGTTATCTTTGGAGATTGTTCATAACTCTTTTTTGGAGAATCCAAATTTTATCAGACTGGTGGCATTAGAAAGAGGACACAGAGGACTATTGCAGGTCACAATTTCAAATATTTTCTCACTGCATTTTCAGATATATGATCAGAGGAAGTTAGGGTTTTTGCAGACTCTTGAATTACATATTAAATAGGTGACCTTGGGAAAATCATCATAACTTTCTCTCTATGCATCAGATTGAAATTGCGTAAGAAGTTACAGAAAGAGGACTTCCTGTAGTTTTCTTTATATCAATTTCATTTACTAAGGTTGAAACAGTGACACAGGGAACTTCGTACAAGTTTGCTCTACTGAACCAGTCTATAATTAGGTCATCATGTGAGATTTGACATAACACTTCCTTGCAGAATCCAATCTTGATCAGACTTGTGGCATTAGAAACAGAACATAGAGAGATACTGCAGGAAGAAATTTCAGAACTTGGAGATCTGAAATTATAGAGTTACATTCATTTCAAGCTCAAGCTCCTAAAAACAAGAAAATGCGATATGAGGAAGTTTGATGGCAAGGATCCGGTAAATTGGATACTTCAGATGGAGCAATATTTTCATTGGCATGGTGTACCACTATTACAAAAGGTATGTATTGCATCTTCATATTTAGATCTGGATCAAATTTTATGGTATAAAGGGCTTTGTTGTCATAAACAACTTGTTACGTGGTCAATTTTCACGGAGGAAATGATAACACGTTATGAGGATACAAAGAGAAACACCACAACAATTGGAAGAGAAAAGAGAAAAAGGGCTTCGTTACAAAGTGGAAAGAAAAATTATGGCAACAAGGAATTCCACCCCTCACAACTATAAATATGGAAGTGTTGTTTCTCCTACCCTTCCAAAACCTACAAGCGTGACACCACAACAAATGGAAGAAAAAAGAGAAAAAGGGCTTTGTTACAATTATGATAGCAAATGCACTGAAGATCATAAGTGTGCTGAGAAGAAATTATTTTACATAGATTATGAAGAGGAGGAATAAAAGGATCAAGAAACATCAAAAGAAGAGGATATACATGAGGAATCAACCCCGGAGAAAGAAGAAATGAATCCAAGAATTGTTCATTTGTGTAATGTAAAGGAGGTTACACCCTCGAAGAGGCTTATTTGTAAGGCGTTCATCTATCTTTTCTATCTTTTTGTGAGCTGGTTTATTTACATTTAGAACTTAAATATCCAAAAGTACAGAGTTACTGTCATTTCAAGATCGAGCTCCTAAAATCAAGAAAAAGTGAGATGAATAAGTTTGATGGCAAGGATCCGGTAAATTGGATACTACAGATGGAGAAATATTTTGATCTACATGGTGTACCGCTATTACAAAAGGTATGTATTGCATCTTCATATTTAGAACAAGATCAATTTTTATGGTATAAAGGGCTTTGTTGTCATAAACAACTTGTTATGTGGTCGATTTTCACAGAGGAAATTATAGCACATTATGAGAATACAAAGAGCAACACCTTCTTTAGAGCAACACTGCAACAATTGGAAGAAAAAAGAGAAAAAAGGCTTTGTTACAAAGTGGAAAGAAAATTTATGGCAACAAGGAATTCTACCCCTCACAACTATAAAGATGGAAGTGTTGTTTCTCCTAGCCTTCCACAACCTACAATGGTTACACCACAACAATTGGAAGAAAAAAGAGAAAAAGGGCTTTATTACAATTGTGATAGCAAATGCACTAAAGGTGATAAGTGTGCTACGAAGAAATAGTTTTACATAGAGTATGAAGAGAAGGAAGAAAAGGATCAAGAAACATCAAAAGGAGAGGATACATGCTAGGACCCAACCTCAGAGAAAGAAGAAATGAATCCAACCATATCTTGTAAAGTATTGGCAAGAATTATCACTCCTCAAACTCTCAAGATAGAAGGACATATCAAGAAGAAAAAGGTTCAAGAAGTGAAAGATCACATCGAGAAAAAAGAAATGAATCCAACCATATCTTGTAATGCATTGGCCAGAATTACCAATCCTCAAACTATTAAGATAGAAGGACATATCAAGAAGAAAAATGTTCAAGAAGTGAAAGATCACATTGAGCATCAAGAATTGAATCCGACCATATATTGTAAAGCATTGGAAGAAATTACCACTCCCAAAACTCTCAAGATAGAATGACATATCAAGAAGAAGAAGGTTTAAACAGTGAAATATCAGGAACAAAAGTATCAAGAAACATCAAAAGAAAAGGATACTCACTAGGAACCAACCCCAGAGAAAGAAGGAATGAATCCGACCATATCTTGTAATGCATTTGTCAAAATTACCACTCCTCAAACTATAAAGATAGAAGGACATATCAAGAAGAAAAAGGTAATAGTGTTGATTGATTCAGGTAGTACGCATAATTTTATTAATTGTAATATAGCCAAGGACTTGAATTGCTTCCTAGATCCAACACCAGAGTGTCAAGTGATGGTTGTAAGTGGAGGAACCATAAATTTCTCTAGAAAGTGCCATAATATCAAGCTATCCATGGGAGGATATGTATTGAATAGCCCAATGTTTTCTGTTCCAATGGGTGGTGTTGATGTTGTACTAGGAGTCCAATGGCTACAATCCTTGGGTACAATAGCTTTTAATTTTCAAAAACGTTTTATGAAATTTTCTACAGAAGGAAAGGAAGTTGAATTAAGGGGTATCACAGGGAAAGCAGGAAAGATAATCAACTTTGACGGAATGACAAAGCTTCTAAAGAAAGAACAATGAGGTGTAATTGCACAATTATGTTTGCTAACTATTCAAACCTCGAAATCATGTATTTCTCTAGATCTCCAAAAATTCTTGGAAAATCATTCCAAGGTATTTGAGACTCCTAAAGGTCTCCCATGTATTTGTGATCATGATCATGCTATTCATTTTATTCTAGGATGTGTTCCTCCAGACGTCAAGCCTTATAGATATCCATATGCCCAAAGGAGTGAAATTGAACATATGGTTGCAGAAATGGTAGAGGTTGGTACAATTATCCAACCAAATTTGATAGAAAAAGGAAGGTATGAATGGAAGAATGGTGAAGTAGGGTGGGAACTCATTCAAAAGTTTCCAAATATCCCAGTTCCAACAATATTGCCAGAACTTGACAAGGAAGGAAAAAGCATATTGGAACCTAAGGCATTTATAGAATCGAGAAGTCAACAACTATGAAATCGATCAATTTCAAAGCATCTCATCAAGTGGAAGAACTTACCAGTTGAAGATTTCACATGGAAGGACAAGAATTTTATACAAAAGCATCAAGAACTACTCAAGCGTTGAGGACAACACTTTTTGAATGAGAGGGTCATGTTAGGCCCCTGTACTACTAGTGTAACCCCTTATTGTTATTAGTACAACCCCCTTATTATATTGTTGTACCAATGTAGTCCCCATATTGTTATTATTGTGCCCCATAAAAGCCCAGTATTGTTATTATTGTGCCCTTACATTATTATTTTTATGTTGGCTCTGATTATATTATGACCCCATAGGCTCCTATATATAGAAAGGAGGTCGTGTCATTCATATCATCTAAGAATTGTTCATTTGTGTAATGTAAAGGAGGTTGCCCCCTCGAAGAGGCTTATTTCTAAGGCATTCATCTATTTTTTCTATCTTCTTGTGAGCTGGTTTCATAACAGCAAGATCCTATAGTAGTCAATACTCCACATTTTCCAGAAAGAGATAACATCTTTACAGGATCTCCATTCTCTTCAGTTTCATAAGAGAATCCAAATATAGATTAGACATCGGAATTTATCCAAGGTCAAAGGGAAACACGTATCTTGGATAATTTTAAGGAAAGAAAACGTATAAATGAGCTTCTCAAAGTCAGCACTTATGATCGATTTTAGAAACAAACTTCCTCTACCCAGCATAGGCTCTTGTCAGCCTTCGACACTGAGAAAGGAAGAATTCAGATGGAATACTTGCAGGTGCAAGGCCTCCACCCTAAACCTACAGTAGATTACAAGAAAACTACATTTGAGTTTGAGACAAAGGATTTCCATCCCGTTGATCAGATGGACATGCATAGGAAAACTAGGGAGATCATCTATTGTACATTGACAAGTATTGAAATGGCTACTTCGAAATTTCAGGTACCGCTCACTAATATCCAATTCCAATTAAAACTTGAAAAGGCTTCTTCTTCAAAAATAGAGACTAAGATTAATTACTTGGAAGACTTGGTCATTAAGATAGGATATGACCCAAGGAATGTTAAGGCGATAGAGGAAATAGTTAAAAGGAAGAATGCTAACATAGAAGCACTCAAAAAATAGTTGAAAATGTCAGCAATCGAGGATCCACAAGAGAAATAAATGGGGGAGAGAAAGAGCCAAAAAGAATATATGCTCATATTAATTATGGAGCAAAATGCATAGGTAAGGGACATGGAAGTAGAAATGGACAAGCTGATCAAGGAGAAAGAACATAATGTACAAATGACTATAATCCCACTTGATGCAATACCTCTTGCGACGATAATGCAAACATGAGCTTCTACATCGACTATAGCAACAACTGTTAAACCAAGTACAGTAAGAGTTTCTACATCTACAACACCCCCTGAACCAACTTCAAATGGCACAAGTAAACTAGTAAAAGCCATGGAAGACATGTATTTATAAGGGGAGGAAATCAAGAAACTACAAGGACAGGTGAGGATGCTACATGAACAGAAATAAAGAATTGAGAATTCTCAATTGATAGAAGTACAAAAATCCTAGAGATTGATGCAAAGGATACAACAAATGGAAAAGGAATCTACCATGGCTCATACCTTAGCTCAGGCTAAGGAAAATATATGGATAGACATCAACAAATAAATCAGAGAGATCTAGCCATTAATACAGATTATTTTTCATTTAAAGGAGTTGATTCAAAAATCCAAAGGAGTAATTCAAGAAATTAGGGAAAATTTGAGGGACAAGCGAACTTAAGCCATAGACTTAATCAAATTTCTAAATTCTAAAAATAATACAAGTTGGAAGAACTCGAAATTCAAGACTAAACTGAGAGCATATTAGAAATCAAGAAAATATTGACCGAAAGAAATCCTATGTTACAGTGCAAGAAAAAGTGTCAAGTTCTGGAGAATGGTGTCTAGAGATTCTTCAATAAGATCAAGGTCTTGAGTCAAAAGGGACTTCTAGGTTTGCTGGTTTTTAATGCCACATTAATAGCATTACCCAAGTACAGTTAGAAATTGATGACCATTGCCAGAGATGGTGCCAAGTTTGCAGGAAAACAAGGGAGTGTAATAGGGAAAGCCTTCGTAGAGGCTTTGAAATTTTATTTAGACATCTAACATAAAATCAAACACATTTTTATCACTAATACCACCTTTTCCAAGTACACAAAGGTAGATGAAATTTACAGAATGTTACTCAAATTGTCTATTCTGAGTGAAAAAAGGTGGGAAAAGTTATGTGAGTTAGTTGAGTAAAAAGTCAAATCTTTTTCAACAGTAGGACAAATAGTGAGGCAAAATTCAAGGACTAGATCAGCAATAGTCTCCACAAAGGTAGTGCCAGCAATCCAAGCAGTTCAAGTTTTCCTATATTTTTGTGAATTAGAGATATAATTAGTTTAGAAATTCCTAAATTACATCGTGATCAGTCATGATAGGATATTTTGTAAATAAACATATAAATACTTCTCCTTTCAAAGCATGAGGGGTTGGTTTTTGCATCTGAGAAAGCTATTGTACATTTTCATGCTTTAATGGACTTATCAGTAATACAAAAATCTCTTTCACAAGATTCTTGTGTCAAATTGTTGGTGAAGTTCCTGAATCTTTTTATGTTTTTATTATTCTCTGTTTACCATAATCATGTGTTCTCACAATTCGAATTATTCAATAGAAAGTTGAAGAACAAAATTTGTTTTGGTGTACACTCTGCTTCTGGCTTTGAATAATTTTAATGTTTTTAAACTGATGTTAAGTAAATGAATTGTCAATTGCTATTTATTTAATTGGAATCCTTTCTCTTCCTCTTATTCACTTCATTTAAAATAAAAAATCCAATTAGTTTGGTTGCCTTGCCCTGTGAAATCTATCAACAAAATACTGAAACAAATCCATATTTTAAGTCACAAACTCCATAGCCCAATGGTAATCTAGACATCATTCAACCACAAAATTCAAACCAATTCTTAAACCAAATCTTCACTTTTTATAACTAGCCTAGTATCTGAAACCAAACAAATCTAAATCTGATAGAGAGATCCCTCTCTGAAGTTGGCAGGGCTAGATCCTAGATTCTAAAGTGGTTTTGTGGTTACCCTTGTAATTTTTCTAGCAACCTTAGAAAGTATAGAGTGCTAACACCAACATTTGGAGATTTTTCCATTACACTTGATCCAAATGTTTCAATTTCCAATTTATCTAGTTTCCTGTTACCAACTACAAATGTTGATTTAACAATCCATTTTTTCTCTTAATAATTAAAGATATTTTATACTAAAACTAAGCTCAAAAGGAATTCAATAATTTCATCTTCCACAATTTCATGACAAATTTTGAGAAATGTACATCTTTTTGAACATCTAACAATGCCAATAGTAGATTCTCTTCACTAGCTATAATTTAATATTTTGAGTCATCCATTGGATTCATCTGCATTTTCGTACATATGTACATTTTATTAAATTAAGAAAAATAATTATTACAACTATTAAGATAATGATAGTTTAAAATGGCATGCACATCATGTAACAAAATTATAGCTACTTAAAAGTTATGGGATTAAGAACAAAATTTGAACCTAAATACTTAGGATAAAAAACATTGGTTGTACTAAAATATTCTATATAAACCATGATTTGGCTCAAACTTTTTTTTTATACTTGCACGTAAAAATGTGTTACTAATGATAGTTTAAAATGGCATGCACATCATGTAACAAATTTTTAGCTACTTAAAATTTGTGGGATTAAGAACAATATTTAAACCTAAATACTTAGAATAATAAAATTTGGTTGCACTGAAATATTCTATTTAAACCATGATTTTTCTCACAATTTTTTTTTATACTTGCACGCAAAAATATGTTATTAATATTTAATGTGAGCCTCACATAACCTACTAACTCTTTCTCACTTACATCACAATTGAATGTTTGGCTTTATAAGGAGCATAAACTAAATATCGATTGCACTAAGAAATTATAAATAAACAATATTTTTTTCTCATAAGTTCCTTTATAAGTCCACATAAACATGTGTTACCTATAGAAAGTGGGATCCTCAACTAATATACTAACACTCTCTTGCTTGCATCACAATTAAATACTTGGATTTATAAAAGCCATAATCTAAACACCATCTACACTTAAATATTCTACTTAAACCATGATATTACTCATAATTTTTTTTATATACTTGCACATAAATGTGCATTATTGGTACTAAGCGTGAGCCTTGGGTAACCTACTAAATATCTCTCACTTGCATCACAATTGAATGTTTAGCTTTATAAGAAGCATAAACTAAACACTAACTGCACTATTATTTTACTCATAAGTTTTCTTTGTACTTACACTGAAATGATTTTACTCATAGTTTTTCCTTATACTTGCACACAAATGTGTGTTACTAATGCCAATTTTGTGCCTCAAGTAACCTACTAACTCATAAGTTTTCTTTATAATTATACTGAAATGATTTTACTCATATTTTTTCCTTATACTTGCACATAAATGTGTTGTACTAATGCCAAGTTTGTGCATCAAGTAACCTACTAACTCTCTCTCTCCCGCTTGCATCACAACTGAATATCCACTCAAGCATTCTACTTAAATGAATATTTTACACATAAATGTTATTTATACTTTCACATAAATGTGTGTCATTGATATTAAGTGTGAGCCTTAGATAACCTACTAATGCTCTCTTAGTTGCATCACAATTGAATGTTTGCCTTTATAAGAAGCATAAACTAAACACTAATTGCACTCAAATATTATACTTAAACCATGATTTTACTCATAAGTTTTCATTATACTCACACATAAGTGTGATTTTGATACCAAGTGTGACCTTTCTCAAGTAACCTACTATCTCCCTCTTACTCGCATCACATTGATAATTTATTCCTACAAATTAGGGCATTCCCAGTTTGTATTCAAACTCATACACATAAATAGGGGTATATGTAAATGGTAAACATATTTTCCAAACATTTTACGACTATGGCTAAATCATATGCGTCCTTGGCCTTTGAGTGATGCATAGAATTTTCTCCTTAGCCGACACAAACCTTCTAAAGAATTAATTACAAAATTTTATTTCCTATGGAAGGCATCCTTAAAAAGCTCGCTTTATAGTGGTGGTTGCTGACCATCCATTGGATGCATGAAGTGATAGCTATGGCTATCAACTCTTTTACTATAATAACCAAGCTTCAAATCCTTATGACTAGATTTGAGGTTTTATGGATGATGTAGTTGATTGGGTAAGGCCAATAGGAATGGTTTGAATCCAATCTTATGTACATCGTCTTCCATGATTTTCTTAAACTATTGATTTTAGAGAAAAGTGGACAACACTATGAAACTTATTCCATTTTATATTATATATTCCAGTAATTTTGGTGGTGGTCTCTAAAGGAGAAAAGTTGGAAAATTCACCATGCTCCTCAAAGTCCAAGGAGGACTACCCAATTACGTATTAAGGGTAGAAACTTTATCTTTCGAATTGCTAAAGCGTTGTAGTTCTTGAAGTTAATTCTAAACAATAAAAATAGTGTCAAAAATGGAAAGGGGCTATTTCTATTCGAGATCATTTATTATTAAAATAGTTCAGTAACTATATGCTCCATATAGGCATGTTTGAAATAACAGGAGAAGTAAGTAAATAATGATCATCCAACCATTTTTTGTTAAAGAAATGCACCTAGATATCTGATCAACATCAACTTAGTAATGTTCTTTCCTTTTTCTCTTTGCATTAGAAAAGTTTTGCTATTTAATATTCTATGAAACACTAATTACGTTATATCTTATTTGTAATGGTTTAAAAAATGCACATAATTTAAGTGTCGAAGAATGTGATGTTATAACCTTATTTTCCACTTCATTATAGTGAGAGAAACCCAAGTTCAACTTACGTCAGTTGTTGGCTACAATTAATCCCCTGTCAAATTTTTTTCTACTTATGAAAATTTCATTCAATGTTAAAAGGGTGGAGTTATGTGATTAATTCATTTCTCATAATTATATTGTCACAATTTTATAATTATGAGATAATAAGAATTTCATAATTTCATAATTGAGAAAATGCTCATAATTGTGAAAAAGGTTTTTAGAGTTTTCTATTCCCAAGGAGATTATCTTGACCCAATTGGGTATGAATTGGTTATGGGTCCATTATTGTAGATGTTTTCTCACTTCTCAAACCACTAGGTGTCTAGGTACATCCTCGTAGAAGATAGAATGAACCTATATTCTAACTAGTAGGAAAGAGGGGGGAGAAAGCATCCATATTATAGTCTGTGAGCTCTACAGCATTGGGACAAGGAGGCTAAGTTGAAAGTTAGAGGAGAAGCCTCACTTGTTTGGAGGTATAAACCTTATTTATTATCATTTTGGATTAATAGACATATGTTCCTTTTCTATATCCATGTTTTGAATATGATTTATGCTTTCATATGTTGGTTTTAAGCTAATAGACCCTCTATGAAAAGGTCATTGTTTGCTTGTTTGGTTGTGTTGCGTGTAGGGTTTTTTTATTATAGGTGGAACAATGTATTAAAGTGTAAGTGTGATTCCTTTGGATCAGACTCAAGAGACTCCACCGACTTGTGAGGGTATCATGTTTCAACTTCTGATCTTCACCTTATCATGTACAAGTGTTAAATGTATTAGTTTGTGTAGGATATGATTGGGGTTTGACTTCTTGATGTTTTTATGATCACACAGTCACATATGGGTAGATCATCCTATGATCTACTGGGTTAAAAGAAACTTGCTTTCTTAGGTGAAGTTTTACAAAATTTCCTGTAACATGTGAGGCATATGTGTACAATTGTGAAGCGAATTGTTTTTGTTCTCTAGAATTAAGTTTGTGTCCAAAAGAAAGTATTATGGACTAGACTTCCATACAAAGTTTTCATGGGAAATATGTTTAGAGTCCTGACACAAAACAAAAATTGAACTCTTTAATGAATATTACACCTCAAGAACATGCTAAAAAAGCCTTTTAAGATAACTATTTTTTTTTCTCAAGAAAAATTTGCAAAAGTACTATGGGGACTATTATGACTCTAAAAGAATATATGATGGGTGATAGTGCAATGTTACTATCTAAAGGAAGGAATTATGAGGATATTGATTCAAAGACAAACATGAATTCTCCAGTTAATATTGTGCCTCAAGTAATTTTTAAAGTAGTCATTTTGGAAAGGGTAACTATAATGTTTTCTCAAGACAAAAATCTTGGAGAAAGTGAGACTTCTAGGAATACGGGATGTAAAAAATCACTAGAGTTTGATTTGAATACAAATATACATGGGTGATGGAGGTTTAGGTAGATATCATCAGGGGTTTCATCCTTGAGCAATATATACATCCCCAAAAATAACAAAAATAGAATGTAATACCCCCCAACTTAAACACTGAATTGCAATTTATATGTACACATGACACTTAGGATGATGATATGGTAAAGGTTAATTAGTTTAGAGAATTGGGTTTAGTTGAGGCATGCATCCCTATGTGTATAAGTGTATTCTGGTCATAAACCAATCGACACACATGTATTGAGGCCAAATTGCCTATGTCGTTAGACCAGATAGCTCGTGTGCTAAAAGGATGGAAATATTAGCAAATGAAATATGTAAACATGCTAAGATTCATAAAATAACACCATGAATGTAGACGAAGAAACAAAAAGAGTATGGGAAGATAGGACTCCATGAGAGGGAAAGGAGAGGAGGTGGAACAAAGGCATGGTTCTTATGTCAAATAAAAATTACTAATATAATATTTATGGGGTGATATTAAAATATATTTTAATTTATTATTAATTATGCTAAGATATAAATACAAGGTAAAGGATGGGGGAGATGGGTTGGGGGAATGACTATTCAACCTTCGTTTCCATCAAATATTATGAGGACAATTGTAGTGATGATTATTAAGAGAGATAGAGGGTGTCAAAGTATTATACCTTGAGGATCCTAAGTGGTTTTGGGTACAAGTGAACTTCTCCTTAGGTTACCTTAATGAAGGCTAGAGCTCTAGAGGGAAAATTGCAAGCACAGGTGTCCTTTTGTGGGACCTGGAGGGTACTTGGAGACCACTAAGGGTAGTTAGAACTATGGGAAACCATAAGGATCTAATATATAATTGGTCAACCTTGGTTTGGAACCTTGGAAAGGTAGTTTCATAGATAAATGAATCGTGGGTTTAGGGTAGAGAGTGCACTACCTTGGGTTGCATGGGCTGGTGGGGGATTAGATACTATTTGTTGGAGGATGTTGGAATCTAGTACCTTGCCCATGTTATTATTACATACTAGTTACGTACCATAGATTTCTTAGTGAAGCCTCTGTGTTTATTGAGGCATGGTGCTAGCTCAGGGGTGACCCACTATCGAGAGATTATGAGAAACACATTCTATGGTTGGGTGGAACATTTAGGGTATGAAACCATTTGGTGCTTTTATCGAATAAGTATTATGTATACATTGTTGCATATATGATTCTTATGTTTATTTGTATTAAATATGTTACTAATTTGTTCTAGCCATATTTTATGTATCTAGTAATAATGGTATTCGTGTGAAAGTTGGCGACATCACCCCAGTTGGGTGGATGGAGGGTGTTACAAGTGGTATCAGAGCCCATGTTGCAATACTATGTATGCATGGGCCAATGATAGAATATAGAAGTGAAAATGTTAGTATTCCTGCAAACAATTTGATCAAATTTCAGAATGAGATGTTTTCTTGTGGACTATGGTGATTTCATCATATGCAAAGAGTCAACATTTCGAAGAGGAATTGTGTCTTTTTAATTAAATGCATAGATTGTTAGAACTTAGTTACATTCTCATGTCTAGGTGATGAATTTCCTTGTGGATACATATTTTAAATTCAAGCGGATGCAAAAGGCTAATGAATTGTTGAACAAAATGACTAAAGAAAGTGTTGTCTCAAGGACTATTACTATTTCATCCTATTCAGGGCATAGACTTGTCAAGGAGGCCTTGAGGTTATTTAACCAAATGAGCATTAAAGGGAGATTCATGGTGACACTATTCAAAATTGGGTATAGTTTAACCCCTATGTGGGGTCTTCTCACATAAATGTATGTGAAAAATGTGGATATATTGAGAGTGCACACAAAGTGTTTGTAAATATTTTTTTTGATAAAAATGTTCTTTCATGGAATATTATGATTAAAGGATATGAAAGTTTGACAAGATATTTGGAGATTAAATTTATAGAGGAGGTATGCATAAAATCTCAACCATTTATGTATACATGTAACCAAAAATCTAGTGTATTTCCCAAAATTACTACTACGAAAAGATTTTGGCATGCCTTTTAGCCACATAAAATAATAATGATAATAACCCCATATTTCCTACCTAGTTTTGGGTAGTGGAGCCGCTCTAATATTTTAGCATACACCATATACATGTATCGATTGAATATAACATTATTAAAACTACACAACCCAAGTTTGTAAATAAATATTTTGATGGTCTAGAATAGTCAGTTCAATAGAATAGGAAGGGCAAATCTTGTTTGATGAGCAAGTGATTGACAAATTGTTTGAATTTTATCCAGGTGTCTAAAAAAGACAAGTCTACAAACTATTTGACAAAATTTCTTCAAAAAACAATGGGAATATGATTCTTGCACATGAATTGTTCGACCAAACTCATGAAGAAGATGCCATCCCATGGGGTACCATGATGTTTTCCTATGCTCACAATGGAGATGCTAATGAGGCCTTGGGGTAGGGAGGAGTGGAAATTGATCTTGTTGTCATGGTTATAGTGTTTCTGACATGTGCACACTTAGGATTTTTGAAACCCATAACATGGAGAATGCATGTGTCAACTTGTCAGTTCTAAGAGAAAGGGAGAAGATCTAAGCCGAAAATGTTAAAAATGGATTTGAGTTTGATGTCTTTGTGGGGAATTCCATTGTAGAAATGTATTCAAAGTGGGGACACTTATAAAATGTATGGGATATGTTTAACGAAATATTGAAACTAGATATCATGTTTCGAACAACCATGATAATGTGATATGCATGGTCTAGGTATCTGGATGAAACTCTAAGGCTCTGTAAAAAAGGAGAAAGATAAGAAAAACTCCTCAAAGATATATGTTCTTGTGGACATCTATTGTTGCAAGTTTTTCCAGAGTGGGAGGTAAAAGGATGCTCACAATATATTATGAGATTTCTAGGACGAATATTTTCATCAACTACTTAAACCTATAACATAAATGGAAAATTCAAATTCTTAGCTTATCAACCAATTTTTTACTTTTTCAAGCTACATTTATCTAACAAGAGCCATTCTTCTAGTGAAATAGAACAAAGGTGCGTTAACATTGTTACCCTCATCAACTTGAACCTTTTCACAATCATATATAGTAAAAGAAATTAGCCAACACATGTTGACAATGCATATTCATTTATAAGGGATGTCCTCATTTAATTGGTTAATCGTGAAACTCCATTTTGTGAATGGATAAATAGAAAAATCCAATTTTCTATATGAACCTTCCATGTCAGGGTTAAGAAAATTTGAGTTTATATTCTACTATATTTCCATGGGTGCGGCTCAAAAACTCGGATGTGCCAAGTCTAACCCATGCAAGGTCTCTAAAATCAATGTTTTATACTAGAAAATATTGTGCTATGCATCTCAAAAGAAAAACCAATGCAAGCTCCTAACATCTTATTTTTAGTATTTTTCCCAATGCATTGGATTTACAAGAAAAATTTAGGGGATTCTTGATTCCACTATATTTGGCACTTAAAAATAAATAACTTAGTATTTTCTAGAAAGAAATTACAATATGTTTGTATTAAAATTGAATTCACCTTTGGTCAATTTGAGTATCACCATAAGAATTGTTAACGAGTACATTTTCGATCAAGTTAGGTTTCTACTCAGTTCCTCATTAGCATTTGGCAATGATGGTTTCTAAACATTTAGAATGGGTTTTGTAGCCATGATCATTTTTTGAGAGCTATAAATTTCATTTTCAAGAATTTTAGTTATGTTTCAAAGATCAGTGTTATAGGAGAAAAAATTATATATGTGTTCGTCAATGATATTCTTTGATTCATATTAAATTTTTCATAAAGAAAATTCGAAATAGTTTTGAAGTAAGACAATCACAACCTTAATATGAAATAAGATAGATTAATTACTAGAAAATTCATGTCCTTTTTTAGTGTTTCATTTAGCCCTTTATTAGTCAAATTTGTCACATAATTGCAACCGATAGGATTTCCTTCAAGATAAGGGAGACATATACTACACTAGGAAAATCTATGTAGGAATACATCTTAGTGACAAATGTGAGGGACATAATTCATTTTTAAGGAATTATTGCATGCCTTAATTAATTCAAATGTGATGTGAGTGTGATGCCTATACAAGTAAAGTATGCTACTTGGTTTTGGCTCTCAAAGGATAAAATTAGTCATTGTATCACATATGTTGTTGAGTCTTGCTGTTATCACAAAAAAATTGATCATCTAGCTTAATTTACTAGATGGATCAAAGTAGACAATGTAAAGCCAATTTTACCAAAGTAAAAATGATTTCACGGTGAAGAATTACTTAATAAGCCACCTTTGTTAAGTAATTTATAGTTAAACCCATGAAGAATAATTAAATAAATAATTATTTATTTTATTTTCTTCTAGGAATAACTAATGAAACCATTGTTTTATTATTATTCCTTGTAAAATTTGACCCAATCATGAAAAATAAATAGATAAATCATTATTTTCTCTAATAATAATTAATTAATCACTAATTAATTATTATTCTTTGTTAAATTTGAACAAATCCCTGAGGAATAATTAAATAAATCCTTATTTGTTTATTATTCTTTAACTACTTCCTTGAGATCATAAATAAATAATTTATTTGTTTATTATTTTTAGATAAAAGTTCAAAATTTTTTTCCCTCGTAAACAAATAAAATAAAATATTCCAAGTGGTTATTCCAAGAATGGGATCAATAATATTTTATTAACTCTCATTATTCAAGGATAACTCAATATTTTGTTATAAATAGAAGGGTTTTCCATTCATTATTTACTTTTGAATATTTTCATTGTTTCACTCATTGTTGTAACTCCAATTATTTTCATTGTCATACTCATTGTTGTAAGTCTGATTATTTTCATTGTCGCAAACCATATTTTTGTTGGGTTTTCACATTATAGAAGACAGAGACTCTACACAAGTTGAAGACATTTGAGGACAGCTAAGAACCTATCCCATAGAAGGGGAATGGTAACATTTATCTGTTCTCTTCACAGGTGTTATAATAAAATTATTGTTTACATATCTGGTTTCCATTAGATGATTGGAGTTATTACTCTTTCCTTTTGTTGTTTAACTATGATTTTGGCATAGATCCGAACTTTGGTAGGTTTTGTTTCTATCACCTGCTACAGATCTACAATGTTTAACATCCATTTATATTATTGAGATTGTTTTTCATCCATAATATTAAGTGGGCTCCTTTCGTATAAAACACTACAACAAAATTGGTGACTCCACTGGGTTTTATACTTTAGATCCATAAACCTGGGTGACCTTCGATTTTCAGCTTAGTTTTTTTTTTTTTTTTTTTTTCAATTCTCTTAATATTTCCTAGTTTTTTAACCCTAGATCTGATCAATTTCTGACTTTTGTAAGCTTTCTGGTCATTTTCGCAGGTCATAGGAATTAGCCGCGACAAAGGCGACGCTTTTTTCCAAAATTTTCCAATCGAGATCTGCCGAGAATAAATCGCATGTTTTGGCCCAAAAAGTATGATTTGGAGGCTAGAACAGATTAAAAAACCTGAAAAGTGCAATCCCTACAGAGAAATGGGTCAGTACCTATGATTTCTAGGTTTTAGGATTTTTCTTAGATCGGTTTCTGGTTTTTGCAGAGAGATGTATGTTGGGTTGTCTAACCTCTGTCTCATCTTGCTTAGGCCTTGATCCACACTAATTTACTCATCGAAGTCAAATTTAGCCTCCCCTAGGGCTTCTAGTATGCTTCCACCTTTTTAGGAGGAGTTTAGATGAGTGCGTAGTTTGAGTTTTTGTAGCGTTTTCAACCACATTTTCCATATATGTAATCTTTAGTTTTAGGTCTATTAAGATAGGTTTCTACCATCCATAGTTTCACATTTAAACTTGTTTGGTCATTTTCCTTAGGGTCCCATCGGTTTCCCTAGGTGTTTCACCCATCTCCATATCCTTTTACAATGATCTTCCCTCTGGTCTCTTGCTGTTGCTGTACCACTTTCCAGTAGCTTAGTGTCTCTTGATCCTAGTCACACCGAAATTCTAATCTCTTGATCGTTTTAGTGTATTTCCCATTGGTTTAGCCACCAAGCAGTACAGTGTTTGCAAACCCAATTTGGGTGGGGTTTAGTTAATTTTTGTTGTTTTTCATTTTCCCATATTAATTTCATTTTATTTTCCACAATTCTTTTTCTTTTTTACAAACATGATTTGGGCTTAATCAATTAATATACTTGCACAAAAAAGCACACCTTAAGTGAAGGGTGATTGGTTTACACCACCAAGCTAAGAATTAACATAATAAATTTATCTCCCTGCATCGAGACAAAAATATAATGTTGATCTGCTTTAATCATTTCCATGTCACGTGTGCCTTATCATCATTGCACCACCAAGGTGTTTTTCACGGAGACTATTAGGCCTTCACCACCATTTTCTGCTTGGGCATATTACCACTCCCCCTCAAGACAAGTTCATAGCCCTCCGAGTCCCCACACCGAATCTTCTCCTAGTCTTCTGATTCCTCATTTGATTTCGAGCCTCCTTCACCACATATCGTCACCATGTCTAGACCCACAGCTAGTGCAGCAACTCAACCTGGTGTTGGCTCCAGTTCTATACCGGTGGTCACATTAAGAGAAACAGTCTCAAGAACTGTTCTGGTTGCCCCCATACTCCCCTTTATGGTTGGGTTAAGTCTACTGGATCTTAACCAGTTAATAAACGACCCCATACACCATGATGCTAGTTGGCCCTCTATGTCGACTAAGCTTATGTCAGACATCCCAAAGTTTGAGGGCATTGCTAGAGAGAATCCTACCAACCATGTTCAATCCTTCTACATGTGGTGTTCATCCACCTCCATAACTGATGACTCCATTCGTCTTCAGCTATTCCAATGCACGCTCATTGGAGACGCTCTGAAATGGTATGTAGACTAGCCCTCTGCATCTCATTATGTTCTCGCAATGCTTGCTAAAGTGTTCCTTTCATATTTCCAGTTACCTCTCAGGTACGACATTGGTATAGAGCTATTGACCACATTCTGTTAGTCCTTCACCACTCGCCTTTCTGACCATGTTCAAGAGTGGCATCAAACGAGGAGCACATGTCATGCCCCGCCTTTCGAAGTCTGTGCCTATCTAGATTGGTTTCTTAAGAGCCTTTTTTCCCCCATTGGGAAAGATGTTGCATCCCATTTTCCTCAGACTGAGGAAGAATCTATCCAGACCACTTTGAGATATGATCTAATTTATGCATAATCTAGTTATGTCTATACCTATACCTCCCTCATCCTAGAAGTATCAATGCACTGGGGACATATCACGTCGCTGATGGTATCGTTGGATCCCTTTCACACTCTTCACCATATGCTCAACAGAGTTATGGTTACCTGCAGGGGGCTCCAATTCCACCAACAATTATGCCCCTCCTGTGAGTAACATATTTCCTGGACCCTACATTGTCTACTAGACTGTTGCTCCTCCTTATGCACAATCGAGCACTCTAGCCCCTCAAGCATTAGCATTGCAACCTCCCATGCATCCTCAGCCCCAGTAGCCACCGGCCTCTTAAGGCCAGGTGCTTGTGCAACAGAGTGCTACCAATCCCTAAAATTCAAAGAAAATGAATAAGGGGAAGGATAACAAGGGTAACCAAGGTAACCATCCTAGTGAACCCCAGGGGAACCATCCTAACACCAACAACCAGCAACAGGGTGGCCAACGAGAGCAGAACAAGGATATTCATATGAAAAAGAATTGTACATGTTGTGGTGTACATGCCCACTAAACACATGAGTGTCCCCTCTTACACCAGATGTGCCAAATGTGGGAAGCTCAAGTAGCTTCTAGAGGTCAAAAATCGCCTCAATTCCTGCACCAACCCAACCATCAGTGCTCACAAGTCCTTTCCCTCAGTAAGGATTTGTTGCTCCTCAACCCCACTTAGGTCAAGTAGCCCCCCTCCCCCAATCTTCTGGTCCTGGTGACTACTATATCCTTATGATGAACTTTGATGAGGTTAACCCCTCCAATATCAACCTACAAACACAATCACGTCAATATTGCAAGACCTCCACTTTGTCAGTTACCGCGTCTAAAACCAAAGTATCCGCTTAGCCTCTTACGACACCAAATGGTCCTTTACAGATCCCTCAACCTAAATTTGAGGCCATTCCCAAGATTCCAAAGGGACCATTACGCTGTAGTGCGGCTTCTAATAGACTTGCCCATACATATAGTATAGTAGATGATTTGGCGCAATCACCTGTCACCATGTCGACACTGGAAGTCCTCCAATAGTGCCCTTCCCAAAAGAAAGCTCTGCTAACTGGCTTGGGTGTAGTGGATCCTTTCGATGATCATTTTATTGTCTTCCCAGTTGATACATCAAAGCATCCCCCATTGCCTTCATCTGTTGCTTTCCAAATACTAGTTAGAGTTTGTAATGCCATCATCTTAAGATGCATTATTGATATAGGCCCATACATGTGTATGATGTCTGTTGTTCTTTATAAATAGCTTAAGTCGCCTAAGTTGTCCCCATCCACCATCACTTTGTGTGCTTGGGATGGACACCCCTCCCATCCACTTGGCATGTACCACAACTGTCCAGTGACCCTTGCGGGCAAGACTGTCCATGTCGATATCGAAGTCATTGGTGCCCCTTTCGATTACAACATTCTCTTAGGTCATAGTTACACATATGCCATGCCAGTTGTCACATTTGCGATGTCCTATAAGATGTGCTTCCTCCATGAAGGGAAGATCTTTACCATTGATCAGTTGACTTACTATGAGCCAGCATTTGTGACCTCCCTCAAGTCCATTATCTCATCGATGTCCGACAACCAGTCTTCAATTCCCTGCACCAATCTCTCACCTAGAGTCTATAAAGATTCCTTATTGTTGGGTGCTTTCCTTGGTCCTCCCCCTGCCATTTCAAAACCTACTTCCATGAGTGTTTGCATGTTACAAGAATCACGAGCTGCCCTTAAGAAGTCGGGTACATCTGACCAACAACTAGCTCCTCAGCATGGCATTGTTGCTCTTCCAGCTGAACCCTCTGGACCTGTTGGGTGTGGAGCCTGATTATCTTCTATATTCAAAAGTACCGCCACATTGAACCCCAGTTCAAAATGGGGGCGGCAACGCTGCTCGTAAAATATTCGCTGCAGGGGGGGCGGCTGCGAACTTTGGGAGCCCCCCCCTGGCGGGGGGTTTC
>APFE030827498.1:0-14508 GCA_000404065.3 Pinus taeda | reverse complement strand
TGAATGTGAATCTAGCTCACAAGATGAGGCAAGGAACTCTAATGCGAAATCTGAAATGCTCAAAAAGGAGATGAGAGGTCAACCCTATCAAAAACTAGGGAAAGAAAGAAAATCATTTACTCCTAAATGTGGAAGTGATATGCAATTATTTCCTCTAATGAATAACATTAAATGCTTTATATGTCATAATTTTGGACATGTTGCAGCAAGATGCAGAAGTAGAATGGTTCAAGATTGTCACACAAAAAGATCATCAACTTCCAGGGACTTTAAGGGATATTGTTTTTCTTGCAATATGTTTGGTCACAAAGCCATTGACTATTATAGAATGAATATGGAACATGTAATATGTTATGCATGAAAAGTTTAGACATATAGAAAAGGAAAGAAGGAGAAAATTTTGGGAACTATACCAAAAGGAAAAAACATCATCACACTCGAATATATGGAAGAAGAAGGAAGTATAGTAAGAAACATGTGGCATAGAATAGTGTATAGACATAACAGACTCAGGGGGAGCTAAAAGTGTGAAACTTCAGTGTTCTAAATCTCATACGTAAGTTTCATGCAGACAAGTCATGTATATATGTGAGTTCGAAGATGCACAGACATGTATATGTTGGTTTGAGGAAAAAGAAGTAGGACAGACTCAGGAAAAGGGGTCTGATATGGTTGAGTCAATTATCTGCTTTGATTGATGATGGTTACAATCTGCTGATGATATGTTGAAATGTGTTTCTGCTCATAAGTTGTTAAATTTTTTATGTATATCTAATTGATGATAATTCGTAAATGATTGTTACTGATATTTGCAATGATCAAATTAGACAACGAACATTTGGCACAAGTGCAGGGGGAGCATATGCTTCTAATAATGTATTTTTGGCATTATGTTAGAAGATCTTCGTACATGAAGATGCTTATATTGCTTGATCCACATAGTTGTTTTGATTCAGGTGACTCTTTTGAAGATGGACATATACAGGCTATTCATATTGATACTATTGGAATATGATGATGGTGCAGTTCATATATCATAATTGTTGAAGACTATGATGGTCTTATTTAGATTATTGGTACTTGTTATAAATGTCATGTATATTGTTTGATGTAAAGGTCATGAAAATACCTAATTTGTAACCGCATTATGGATGGGAAGGATAATGTAATAATTTCTATTTTAATTGTGTATAAACATTTTCTATGTCACCACTTGGTTGGGTGGGTGAGTCAAAATTCGTGTATCCCCACTTTGTTAGGAGATTGATGTATGTATGAGTCATTGGTGATAGGAAGATCATACTCACTGAGTTGAGTTATAGAGTCATGTTATTGTTTTGAAAAATAATTTTTGCAGACTCTGCATGTGCTGAGGGGGAGCATGGATGGTTTAGTGCATCTCAACATGTACAAAGGGGCAGCTTATTCAGAGAATTTAGCATGTACTCATGGGGAGCATGGACAACATAATGTATATCAAAGGGGGAGAATATGTTGGTCCACCCTTTTCCCTTGATTTCAAAGGGGGAGACTGTCTTGGTGTTGTTGTTTCCATTAAGTCAAAAGGGAGAGATTTTTGGCATTATGATACGAGTGTTGTCCTTGATGGAAACTCACTCAGATGACAGTTCGCAGTGCAACATGTTAACTTATAGATCACACTCTAGATATTGAAGAAAGAGAGTGGTTTAAGAAGTATATGCAGGTTCACTTTGCCCAAGTAGCATATCCACGAGGGTTAACAAAATAAGAGAGTATACATATACACACACTCCTAGAGGAGGAAAATCGTGTACTTCATTAGAAAACCAAGGTTTTGGTCCAAGGTATTTGGTCCAAGGTGTTTCGGTCCAAGGTATTGGTCCAAGCTATTTGGTCCGAGGTATTGACCCTAGGTATTTGGTCCAACGTATTGGTCCTAAGCGGTTTTTGGTCTGAGGTATTAACACATGATCTAACTATATAAGGAAGAAAAGATCATTAGGCTAATGTGTACAACTAATGAACATCTTATGAAGAGTGAGATCAAAAGAAAATATGTAGGTTATGGGCTTCTAATGTTTTTCTTGATATGAACTAAGGATGCATCTATGTCATTGATGATGGATGATGGATCATGATCATAAGACTTGAAATGATTTATCATTATGTGGTCTAATCATGGATAGTCTAGATATGAATACCAACACATGTTTTATTTTGTAAATGCTATGATCTAGGAATGATTGAAGTCTAGAATAGATATAAACCTTTTAAGTTAGTATATGCAGATTTGTTGGTTGGTTGGCTTTGATAAAAGCATGTATACACGATGGTTCATCACATCCAAGTAGCGTATACATTACGAAATATGATATTTCAAGGTGCAGTTGGTTATGGTTGTTGATGCAAAATTTTGGGTCCTCCTATGTGTTATTGTGACTGTGTTTTGGTGGCAGTGTTTTGAGTCTTCAGATTGACTGATTGTTATTTGCTACAGTGATGATGGGTTTTCAGTCATTTATTGTATTGCAGTGGTGATTGATTTTGTACTTCAATGTTGTTGATGTGTCCAGTATGAAAATTGGATGAAGCAAGGCCTTTAGATTGTGGTGTTGCATTCCAGGAGTATCTAGTCTTAAAATTTATGAAACATGGTGCCTCGATGAAGAGAGAAGATGGTAGCCATATGTAGGTCGGCGCCTACTTATTGGTAAACATATCAACTAGTATAAGAGTAAGGGGTTGGAGCTCGCTTCCAGTAGAAGCTGGAAAATGAGTGAAGTTTGGAGCCTTCTCTAGGCTAGCACCTACGTACTATTAAATGGATCAGCTAGTACAAGAGCTAGGGCATTGGAGATCCCTTCTAATAGTAGCTAGAAAATGAGTGAAGGTTGGAGCCTTTTGTAGCTCAATGCCTACATATTAGTAAACGGATCGGCTAGTACAAGAGCTAGGGGGTTGTAGCTCCATTCCAGTAGTAGCTGGATAATGAGAGAAGGTTGTAGCCTTCTATAGGTGGGTGCCTGTGTACTAGTATGAGTCTCCACTAGTACAAGATTGTAAACAGGTTTTTCTTATACTAAAAGTAAACAACAGCAAGTGCTTTTTGTCCCACATTGGGTTTCCACCTTAAGTCTTGGTGTTCATGTGTGTTTCTTCTGTGTGATGGTTTATTTTGTTATTACTGCACATGGTTAAAGATCAACATATGGGGAATTAAGTGAATCATAATTTTATTGGATATATGATGGTTTCTTTAAAGATAGTTGCATGTACACGTGAGTTACCTTCATCAAAGTAGCGTATATAAATTTGAGTATGAAATGAAAAGTTATTGAGTTGACTACTACTAGTTCAACCCCCCCCCTCTAAGTATTATTTCCAGCAGGTTATATTGATGCCAAGTGTTTGACAAAGTGTTAGTGCCGATTAGGGATGATCAGGCCTAGTCTTGAGGGTGATTTTTGATTGATAAGCATTGTTATCATGTTTTTAATGAGTTATGTAAGTTAAAACAAGTTCTGGGTAGAGGCCATGATTTTGGGCTAAAATAGTGGCTTAATTCCCGAGGTCATTATCACAGAACCAACAATTTTGTTCTACAATCACCAAAATCTAGGCCTGTGAGAACCACTTTGGGTATTTGGTTTCTCCCTTTCCCATACCATGAGAGCGATTATGGCCTAAGAGCTGAAAAATAATAGTGGGTCCTAGGGATATGCTTTATGAGTGACTAACTTGTCCCCTGAGGGTTTTTTTCATGATGTTGGATAGTTGTATGTCATGTTCCATCGATTCCACTTCCTTAAGGGGACATAGTAGGTTGAATATGATTGTAGTAGCATAAATCCTCGTGTTTACCCAGGTTGCCATGGTTTCTTTGCGTAGACATAGGAGTGGGTGTTAGAGACTTATAATACCATTCACACAATTTTCCTTCTATTTCATTGCATTACAACAACTTTCGAAAGGAAGAATCATTAATGGGTCTGACTTAATTAATTATGTTTGAGGTGGCATTTGGGGAGGAATATTTGATGGAGTACCTTGGTGTAATAGCTTGTTGGAACTTGAACGAGAATATATACATGACTTGATGGTTAGAAGCGACGTCAAGTGGACATAGAGAGTATGGTGGGTGGTTGACCATTTTCCCACATTAAAAGTGACTTTAACTAGTTACTTAGTTGAATTAAAATAGGGGGAATAATTGATTGAAGGAAAAATGGTCAAAAGTGACGTAGTGAAATAAAATAAATTGTAGGTCACTTAGATTGAGTAAAAAAGGAGTTTCTATACTAATATTAAATGATCAAAATAAGATTATTTTAGAGATATGCAGATCAATCTAAGGAGTCTTTAAAAGGAGGAGGAGGAGATGTTTGGGACATCCTTGAGTTGAGTATTTTTCTTCTTGTGGAGAGGTTTTTGGAACTGAGAGTTCCCAACTTCAGCAATAGCCGTAGGATGGAACCCCTTGGGTGATTTTAGTGACAGTGGGTGAGAACAATTTTCTCCCCTTGGTGAATTCATTCAAAATTCACAGGAGTGCTTATTGGTTGCAATTCCACTTTGATAGGCTAGGTCTAGTGCTACAACAAATATATTGTGAGGCTAGACCTACTTTGCAGCAATTGTTCAAGATTCTCAACTATTTCCACCTATTTCATATTTCCATGTTAGGCCCCTATAATACTAGTGATTACCCCATTACTATTGTAGTTGTATCCCTTATTAATATTTTTGTGCCCCTATTGTCCACATATTGTTATTAGTGTTCCCCATAAAATCCCTCTATTGTTATTTTTGTGCCTTTATATTATTATTGTTAGGTTGGCTTGGTTATATTGTGACCCCTTACAATCTTATATATAGAAAGGAGATTTTGTCATCTATATCATCAAAGAATTATTCATTTATGTAATGTAAAGGAGGCTACCCCCTCGAAGAGTCTGAATTCCAAGTCGTTCACCTACCCTTTCTATCTTTTCATGAGTTGGTTTCATAACATTTGGTATTAGAGCTTTGGATTCTAGGGTTTCATTGCTCCAAACATGTCATCGGGGAATTTTCGCTATAACCTTTTTCTGTGATGTTTCCGACACTACAAAAAAAAACCCATTTGGGTTGACATAATTCTTGACCTTAGATACAAATTTTAGAGGTTTTGGTGCTATATTGCTGAAGATATGATCTGAGGAAGTTGGCCTTTTTGCAGAATCGTGAATTACATTTGAAATAGGTGACTTGGGGAAAATATCCGTAACTTTTGTTTTGTGCGTCAGATTGACATTTTGTAAGAAGTTATAGAGAAAAGAGGAACAATAGTTTCCTACGTATATCTTTCAGATCCTAAGGTCAAAACAGTGACACGTGGCACTTGATACAATTTCTCTCTTCTAAAAATGTATATAATCAGGTAATCCTAGGATATTGTGCATAACTCTTTCTTGGAGAATCTAAATTCAATCAGACTAGTGGCATTGGAAAGAGGACTCAAAGGGCTATTGTAGGTCTTAATTTTAGAACTGGAATATTTGAAATTACAAAGATATATCAGATGCAATATCGAGCTCCTACAAAGTGAAAAAAGGTGTATAGATTTTTTAGCTTTTTGCATAAGCTTGGTTTGAAAAATTAGTTTGAAGAAATTCAAAGGGTATAATGAAGCATTATTATCGGTAACTAATTCCCCGAGAAAAGAAAATGCAAACACCTAGTAAGAAACCTGAAAACCCTAGCATGACTCATGAAGAAGAAGAAGAAATGCAGCTTGATATATCAAAACTACGAGACCAAGTGCAACAAATGTCACTCCCACAAAAGTAACAGAATCTAAGATGGATGGTTTAAAGAAATACATAGAAGCTAAGATGAATGATGTGGAAGCTAATATGGATTATTTGAAGATAGATTTGAAGACATATTTGAAGACAGGCATGGAAGATTTGAAGACTGGCATGGAATATTTGAAGATAGATTTGAGGACATATTTGACAAAGTTTGTATAAGAAATGCTAACTAATGGTGAAAGGGTAGTGAAGAAAACTCAAGACGAGAACAAAATAAAGGTTAATCATGATTTCATGGACTCTAACATTGGATCAAAGAACCACCATATTCCAAAAATCGATATGAGGAAGTTTGATGGAAAGGATCCTGCAACATAGATAGTACACATGAAGCAATTTTTTGATCTCCATAATGTGCAGAACACACAGAAGGTACATATTGTAACTTTATATTTGGAACTAAATCAATTTGTATGGTATCAATGGCTTTTCTCTCGTAAATAAATTGTTACTTGGGTAATTGTTACACACATTTTTCTTCATTATCACATTCGTTTAAAGCCAGGACAATTTCTACATTTATGGAAACAATTCAAAAGCTACGTGGAAACCCAAAGATTATTGTAAGCAACAAAGATCCCATTTTCACTGGAAATTTTTGGACAAAATTATTTTATTGTCTTGGTACTCAGTTAGCTCATAGCTCATCTTATCATCCTCAATATAATGGGTAAAATGAGATAGTAAACAAATGTTTGAAATGATATATTCATTGTTTTGGATCTGATAAACAAACACAATGGGCCAAATGGTTGCCTTTGGCTGAATGGTGGTATAACACTTCCTAACATACTGCAACGAAAATGACCCCATTTATGGCACTTTATTGATATCAGCCACCATCCACCACATCATATTTGAGAGAAAATTCTAAGGTTCAAGTAGTGGAACATCACATCGAGCACCAACAACAAGTTCTCCAAGTCTTAACGGATAACCTCGTGTTGGCACAAAATAGAATGAAACAACATGTAGATCAACATCACAGTGAAAGAAGTTTTGATGTAGGTGACTAGGTATCCCTACGACTACAACTATATAAAAAAATTTCCCTCAGGCAAGCTAAGAAGGATGATAAATTATCACACAAGTATTATGGTCCGTACAAGTTGTTACAAAAGATTTGTACCGTGGCATGCAAAATTGGAGCTTCTTGTAGCTTCTCGAGTGCACCCAATTTTCCATGTTTCATGTTTAATGAAGGTTATAAGCGACAAGCTCCTAGTTGAAATAATATTTCTAGAACTTGACAAGGAAAGAAAAATTATATTGGGACCCGAAATAGTCACAGAAACAAGAACTTGACAGTTATGAAATCGATCAATTTCAGAGTATCTCATCAAGTGGAAGAACTTATCCACTGAAGATTCCAAATGGGAGGATGAGAATTTTATACAGAATCATCCATAACTATTCAAGCGTTGAGGACAACACTCTTTTTGAAGGAGAGGGGCATGTTAGGTCCCTATAATACTAGTGATTATCCCATTACTATTGTAGTTGTATTCCCTATTAATATTGTAGTGCCCCTATTGTCCCCATATTTTTATTATTGTGCCCCATAAAATCCCTATATTTTTATTTTTGTGCCTTTATATTATTATTGTTAGGTCGGCTTGGTTATATTGTGACCCCTTAGACTGCTATATATAGAAAGGAGGTTTTGTCATTTTTATCATCAAAGAATTTTTCATTTATATAATGTAAACGAGGTTTCCCCCTTGAAGAGGGTGAATGCTAAGGTGTTCATCTATCTTTTCAATCTTTATGTGAGCTGGTTTCATAACATTCCATGTACTCCTATTTATCATTAGTATAATGAAACTTAGATTAACTATATTTTTCTTGTCTTCGACATTTATGGTTATTTACAATGTCGCAAAAATTTCATGAGCTTGTCATAGTATCAATACCATTTATTTCCTCGGCTATATTGTAGATTAAAAATATTGCTAGCAAAAAATACTTTAAATTTATGGTGTTTTATGCATGTACTTTCTGGCCTGATTTTGTTGTGATGAAATCACCATTATTTTAGCCAAATATTCGCAAAGGGATATTACACTACCATATTTCTCTTATTCACTTATGAATATTCTTGATCATAACATTAACCAAAGTAGTTTCTGGTGACAATTAGGTAGATAACTACTTTGCTTGATCTCTACCTCTCAAATTTTTGTTACGAAGGACTCTTTTGATAGAGCCTAATTGTGATGGAGCCATATGGGTACTAAAAAGAAAAATGCAATCGGGATTCCTGTGGGAAAGGATCTAAAGGTGGTAACCAATGGCGAAGATATCAGAGGAGGATGAATAATTCGATATAACTTTCTACCCATATTGCTAATCTGCTCATTGGACATTGCTAGTTCTAATTACTAAGAGGGTTGTACCACCCTGTTGTTCAACATATTGTAATAAATTATAGGGCTCACAACCCTTATCGAAGAATGATGGTGGATATTTAGGCCACAAATGGGAGGTTTTCATAAGTAAGAATAAACCAAATGGGAAGGGCAACACTTGACATGAGGACAGAAATGAACTTGAGGATAACGAGATATCCAAATGTTAATTGCTTGTAAGGGGTCAGAGGAGTAATCTATGAGGTATTCTTCAAGGGATGCGTACATGAGAAAATGTAAACCACATAAAGAGGAAAACCATAAACCCTCACTTAGAAAAACCACAACTTCTATATTATATGTATAATCAAGGTTTTAAACAAACTATTTTAATACCAAATTTCATTTTAGAAATATCTCATATAAGAATATCACTTATGGAATCCAAATCCATTACATAACAAATTTAAATTATCTTTGTATTCGTAATATTAACAAATTGAATTTCCTTTATATTATTGATAGGGATGGACATATTTGATTAATTAGGGGTAGACTAAGTGGCTGAGATGGGTTGTTAACTCCCTCAGCACCCATGCTCAATTCCTTGAAATGACATGCTTACCCTGTATTAGTTAGGCTCAAGGAGCTCAAGGAGTAGGCAGCGCCATTGTGGTCAATTTCGGGCTAGTTAATTTAGCTCAAAGGACCTCAATGAGTACGCATGCCATGTTGGCCTCAAGACGAGCTCAGGAGTTACGGCAGCGCCATGTGGCTTTCAATTCGGTGCCTCAAAGGAGCCCTCAAGCCAGTAGGGTAGCGCCATGCTGCGATTGATATCAATTTTATATTATATTAAAGTCCAAGACAATATAAGATTTGTGCGAAGCCGACATCTTCTCCATCTAACCACGCGTATTTACTGTATACACAGGTTTACACCCTTTAAAAGTTTAATGTTTCTTTCTCCTATAAGTATTAAATTTCCTATATATATATTGGAAATGTATTCAATAACATAAAATAATTTTTAAAATAATAATAATAATAATGTAAGATATTCAAATATTTTAAATTTTAATAATAATTATTAATTTTAATAAAATATAAATACCAAAAATAAAAATTTATTAATTATATTTATTTAATATTTATTAAATATAAACAAAATTTTTTAAATATTGTAATTTATTAATTATCACAAGATAATTAATAAATAAAATGTTGTTTTTCTCGTAAATTAGTGATATAATTTCATGTAAAAGGTGATTTCCTGTTGTTTAAAATGCGTTTTTGAATGCATAAATGGATTAACCTTTTCAGAGTCTAGAGAACTGTAAATTTATAACTTAAACAACTTAAACTTATTATTTTAAAAATCTATACGATATTCTAGGAAAATTCACTCTAGAAATGATAAAAAAAAAAGAGTGATTTTATCATGTAAACTTTTGTGATCCATATTGTGACTAACAATGTCTTTCAGATTAATCTAGATGATGTGATTAATTTGAATGACATTATTAGTCATTTTAGTTAGACTATCTTGAAAAATAATAAGAAATATTTAACTTAAAAAACTAATAATATGATCAAATAATTTTAAAATTAATACTATTTCTTAAAATATTTTATAATTATGAAAATTATTGATATTTCTAAATATCTCTTTTTTTAATGTGGAACTGCTACACCACCTATCCTTAGAAAAAAAAAAAAGAGTAATTAGAAAAATGTGCCAATAAGATTATATAAAAAAAAAAGAGTAATTAGAAAAATGTGCCAATAAGATTATATAAGTGTAAGGAAAAAAGAAATAAAAAATAGTTTTCCTTAATTTGAAATAGTAAAAATTAAAGGAGTCAATAACAAAAGTTAAAAGAGAAAAAATATTTAAAAAAAAAGATATCTCAGAAATAAAAATTTTGCTATTCATATTGAAAATGATAACTCTCTAAAATTAATCAGAATAGTGATTTAGAGAGCCAACGTTTGGAACCCTCAATAACATTCACTCAAAGACAAAAAAAACTATAATAATTTAATAAATTCAAGACTGCGAACTCAAATAAATAAATAAATAACTAAAAACTAAAAATTAAATTATAAAAATAATAAATTCAGGAGGGTGAACTCCAATAAATAAATAAATACTAAAAACTAAAAAATTAAATTATAATATAATTATTTTAAAAATCAATAAAATAAGCCATGATTTTAGGGAAGAAAATAGCTATTATTGAAGTGGGAGAAATCAATGAAAAAGGCCATGATTATGAGGAAAATCGAGGTATACCGTTTTCGTGAAATCATCTTTAATAGCAACCGTTTGCTTTCACATAATCCATGAGTGGATTGCTTCTCAGAAAATCCCGAATTAAAATAATGAAATGATATCAAATTATTTATTCAACACACGCTTGACAGACATTCAATAATAGTCAAATCAAGATGTGGATGATGAAAGTCAGAAACTTCCATTCAACGAAACTTCTGTAAATCTAGTTTTCCCAACTGGGTTTTCTCAGTTACAAAGTGAGAAATCATTTTTCAAGAATCAAGAAACATGATATAAATATTACACACATCTCCATAAATAAAGAGGAAAATATGTTTGTCAATGCCCATTTTCATCAACAACTATGGCAAAAGAAAACTAGTTTGATGGTGAACTCCAACTTAGTTAATGCATTTTCCTTCAACGGCACGATTTTAAGTGCACCTAGATTAGAATACCCGTTATGCCTATGTCTGATGACATAGTTTGTAGAACTTTAATGTGATTTGTAATTATTCAGCTCTTCAGATAAAGGCCACAGGGAAAATATTATATAGAGGTATTTGAATAATGTATATTTAAGTGTGTAGTAATAAATAAAATATTTTATATTTGAAGTTTGATAATGTTAAAGAGTTAATTTTATTGGGAAATATGATGTGTCATGTTTCATTATCTATCATAAAATAAAAATTAACAAATATTTTATAAAATAAATCTAAATATTAAAAAATTAAATAACTATATAAATTTTTAATTAATGTAGGGGTTGGATCAGAAGAAAAAATATTGCCTTGAAGAAAGTTAATGATAGGGTTGATAAGAAAAAAATATGCTTGAAGAAATTGGATTTTTCTCACTTCATTCTTCTCACCTCATGTTAGATTTATATCTGTATTTAAAATGGATAGGTTTTAATCAACAAATAATTTCTATTTTAAGTTTCATAACCTAAAATTTGGAGTTGAAGAAATTAGATCTCTCTAGTCTCATGTTAGATCCATATTTAAAATGGATTTGTACTAATAAATAAAATGATTTCTATTTTAAGTTTGATAATGTTAAAGGGCGGAGAGGTTTCTGCAACGGAGTATAAGAGGATGTGTATATTTGTAAGTCCATCAATAAAAAAATCAAAATTATGTTCTAAATAAAAACACAATGTCTTATTTAATTAGAAAAGATTAATATGATTTAAATTAATGAGAATAAAAGAAATTTGTGAATGAAATGTTTAAATCTTATACTTATAAAAAATATTTCAACTAGAAATTTAAATAAATTATTTGAAGATCTATGTTAACAAATTTATGTTGATATGAACATCATATATATCTATACATAGAAAAAAAATCAAGTTTTTATCATTAATAATTTTTTTTTGTCTTATATATACTCTTTATGTATATCTATATGTAGAAAAAATGGTTAAATTTTTTATTTGGTCTTATATATACTCTATTTAGCATTCTAAAATACAATTTAAAAATGAAAAACAACACATTGTATTTTTCACTCTAGAATTTTTTACATATGAAGAAATTTGATCCCTCTCCACTCATGTTAAATTAGTAACTTATATCCAAATTTTACAAGTAAAGAATATTGATCCCTCTTATCTCATATTAAATCAGTAATTAAAATATATATACATGCTCATATAAACAACACTCTAATGATATTATGAATTATTAGTAACTGAGTGGTGATTTAAAAAAGGAAAAACATATTAAACCAGTTTCTTAAATTAAATATGACATTTGATTGTAATATTGTTTCTCATAAACAACAAGACAAGTATGAGTAGCAACGTGGTACGTCTTTCCTTCAATATTCTACATTAAAAGAAAAATAGACTGTGAATGAGAGAAATGCATGGTCAGTTAATGACTATGGTGATATAAACAAGGCTCTAGTAATGTAATGTTATTAATAATTGTGGTAGGTTGGAGACTTAAAAAAAAAATTGTATTAAACAAGTGCCCTCAATTGAAGTGACATTTGAATCTAATAATGGTTGTCATGAAAAAACAAAACACCTATCAGTAGCCACATGGTACCTCTTTCTTTCCATGTTCTCCATAATAAAAAAATAAAAGTAAAAATAAAGACTATGCAGGAGAGAAATGCAGGGTGAGTTAATGAAAAACCGTAAGCATTAATAATAAGACACATGAGGACGCATAAGGAGTAGGACACTAACACGTGTGTAGAGAGCTGGGAGAAAAGCGTCTCGGGAAAGGAAAGAATGAGAGGAACTGGTGAGCTCCATTATTGTAGCAATAATGCTACAACTCCTGGGGCTTCCTGTCTCTTAATTTTATCAACCCGGTAGTTCGTACAAACTTGGAAGCGGCGGTGCTATATGCTCAAGTACTAGCTCTTGTCGCAACTGTCACTTGGTCAACTGGCACAAGTCCGCTAGGGCTCAAGCCAACTTCTATAGGCTCACAGAAGAAGCTTTATCAATGATGGACGAAAGCTAGCTCAAAAGAGACTAATCTACTTGACAAAAATGAAATGAAAGCAAATCAAAGCATGTAAGCCTAGGAAACCCTAATTTGACTAGTCTAACTTCTATAATGCAAAGAATGTGAATGAAACTTCTACCAATGCTGCTACTACCTCTAATAAGTGAAAATGAATGGATCTAAACTACTTGCATCATAAAAGACATGTTTTTGTACTTTTCATTAAGTAGGTGGAATGATTGTGATTTTGTGCTTATCAGGGTTTGGTTGTGCAAATGGGATGGAGAAGGAAGGAAAATGTGGGACAGGTTGGGGAGGCTAGGAGAGGTCCCTAGGGATCCTTAACATCCATCCACAGAGGTTCCTCACATTCAGAAGCTCAGCAACCGAGTGAGTGGCCTCCTACAGGATGTCTGCAGGGGATCCTACAGGATACTCATAGGTTTCTACAGGATAGTCCTGTAAGTCTTCTACAGGATGTTCTGTGCAATTCTACAGGATGATTGGCCGTGGAGGTTTTGGGAGATGATGGAGTGTTGGAGTGGTGGAATGGTAGGAAGAGATATGTGAGGTAGGGATAAGGCTGGTGATGGCTCAGAAGTGGAGGAATGAGATGGGAAATGGGTGTAGGGAGTATGTTGAAGGTAAAGGGGTATGTCAATGAAAGGTTGGGAAATGAAGCTACGTGAGGAGTGGAAGACAGAACGAAGTGAAGGTTGAGGAGATATGCTTGCATGCGTGATCAAGATGGGGGAGATGGTAATGGAACGAGAGAGAGAAGGGTAAATGGAACAAATGATTATGACTGTCACCAAACCGAAAATGCATCAACCTAAATTACTTATGCCATGAATTCAATGCACAGCAATGGAAAACAAGAAATGAAACCTATGTGAAACAATTATGAAACTAAGTATTTATAAATCCAAACATGCATCCAAACTGATATCAAGTTCTGCAAATAAGATTCAAACACTAAGTATTTATTATGAGAATGCAGCAAAGACACATAAATATAAACAAGGGAGGTATTGGGCGCTTGAGATGGGCCCAACCCCAAGAACTACAGCCTCCCAAGAGAGATTTAGAGCTGGTGCAAAGCTGGATCCATCTTTATTAACCAAGAATGAAAAGTTACATCAAAACTGTCCACAAGGAGAGCTTGAGAAAGAGCTGAAAACAAAACTAATCCATGGCCTACAAATCGAATTACAAACTAGCTAACTAATGGCTAAAACAAAATGACTAACTCCTAGCTAGCTAACTAAAAATGACTAACTACCAGCTAGCTACTGACTATCAAATGGCTGCCTACTGGCTAACCAAAATGAGGCCCCAAGCCTTCTTATTTATACAATTTGAGGACCCAACAGTCCTCCTAAAAGTTGGGGACTCGGCTGCCC
Organism: Pinus taeda; assembly: GCA_000404065.3. Taxonomy (NCBI): domain Eukaryota; kingdom Viridiplantae; phylum Streptophyta; class Pinopsida; order Pinales; family Pinaceae; genus Pinus; species Pinus taeda. Next base: position 174 of record APFE030827498.1, on the reverse strand, counting down.
AAGACTTGTAGTTAACAGCAGTCCAACTTGACTTGCTTGGCTGCCCTTGACTTGTAGTTAACAGCAGTCCAACTTGACTTGCTTGGCTGCCCTTGTGCTCATTGATTTTGTGGCCTTTGAACTCCGAGCTGATGGTGGAGAATTCGAGGTAAGGACCCAAAAATGAGGGGGACA
>APFE030827497.1:18885-59483 GCA_000404065.3 Pinus taeda | reverse complement strand
TTGTATATTCGTCGATGTCAATTAAGAAATATGTATATGAGCCAAATGGTTGAACCCAAAAACAATGTTATTGAAAAAAAAGAATATGTTAAAGACTTTTAATCCATAACCAACTTAAAAACTGTTATGGTAGATTTTGGTTATGTACTTTTTGCGTAAATTTCATGATTCTCATTTTAAATACAACCTACAGTCTTTAATTGATTACCGAGAATTTTATGTTTTTATTATAATTGGAAGACAACTTAAAATTTCGCTATCTTTTAATTTCATGTTTTTTTAATTAACTTTAAAATTTATTTATTTGTTTTTTACATTTTATTTATTTATTTAAAAGTAATTAATATCAAAAAAAAATATATGGCCAAAAAAATATCACTACCCTAAAATAATGTAAATTATTATTACTCTAAATGATATACTAAATCATTAAAACCTAATTGATTTATCATACTAAAATAAAAATTCACTACCTTAAAATAATAAAGTAAATTATTATTACTCTAGATAATATACTAAATAATTAAACCCTAATTGATTTACCATACCAGAATAAAAATTCACTACCTTCAAATAATTTCAATTATTATTGCTCGAAATGATATATTAAATCATTAAAACATGATTGATTTAACATATCATAATATAATATTTAAAGTAGGGCATTTTGATGCTTTTTTTGGGTCAAGTAAGATGGAATTTTTATATTAACCACAATAATAATATTATATATTTTACAAGGCAAACTTTGCATTTATCCAAAAAGGTCCTCATGCCCTAACTAAAGCGGAAATGGCTTAAACCTTTTACAAAAATTGGAACCATCCCCTTAAACGGGTGAAAATTCTTACACTCAAAATAGTTACATTTTTTACCTTGAGAAAATGGCAGGTCCGCAATCCAGTGCATCGCCCTCCCACTACGCTTACTGATCCTCTGCCCAACAAAATCAGTGATTAACATTTATCGTTGAGATGAAAAATCTCCTCATTTGATCATTGTGTTCCCATTGATCCATACAACGATCAATGAACATAAAAACCTGCATCGCTTCCAGAATTGTTCCTCACACCATTGCATCCTTGGTGTTCCTCCTCTACTCTCCATCTTTCCCATTGCTCCATGTCTTTGGCAGCCTGTCAGAGATAGTCCTCAAACATTTTGCCTGGGGGTAATAGCTCCGAGACGTGCCAGGTGTTCCTTTCCTTATTAATGACTCCTTCGTTCGCCAAACGATCTACTACCGTGTTGGCCTTTCTCTTCACATGGACAAAGCTTATAGTATTTAATATTTGCAGGTGGGAGTGAATACGCTGAAAGACTTGCAAGAGCCTCCAAAGTTTCGACACTTTATCTAATGTTGTACCATTGAAAACTTTCATGGCTGCTCTAATAATCAGTTTCGAATCTGCTTCAAAGATGATATTATGTGAATCTGAATTCACCAATATTTCCAAGCATTGCTCTAGGACCATGAGTTTTGCCATGTTATTAGTGGCCTTCCCCAAGTGGCCATGAAAGATTTTCTTTATTTACCCCTGTTCATTGCTTAAAACACCTCCAAAACCAGCTAAACTTGGGTTGCCCTTAGATGCACCACCTATATTGATCTTTAAGAAACCATGAGGAGGAAGCTTCGAAATGTTTATATCTTAATTTATTTGGCTTACTCCCTTGATAACACCCTGTGGGCTTATGAATTGAAGACCCAAAGGTAATAAAATACTCACATCTTAGGGTAGAGGAGGGTCCTCAGGCAGAGTCCTCAACAAGCTACTAGCTGTATCTTTAAGTTGCCTTAAAATTTGGTCAATTATGTAATGGGTCTTGCTAGATTTGTTCTTGAAGATCCAACTATTGTTTTCTTTCCATACATTCCAAATAACAAAGCTTGGAACCACAGTCCATGCTCTATGAATAATTTCATTCCCCGAGAAGTTTTTCCTCCAGTTCCTCAAAGTGCTGGAGATGTTGAGTCTGTCCCTATCAGTATGTTTAAAGATTGTTGCCACCTAGTCCCACACAGTGGAGGTGGAAGGGAAAAGGTTAAGGTGATTCATCATCTCCTCTTGAGATTTGCAAAGGTAGCATTTGGATGGTCCAGTGAAGCCTTTTTTCAAGAGATTTTCCCAAGTTAAGATTTTTCTCTGATGAATTGGCCAAATAAGTAATTTTATTCTCATCCGAATTAGCCTTCAGTGTTCTTTCCCCATCTTAGTTGGTAAGGCAAGGAGGATACCAGAATCCTTCTATGCTCTAGTTCCTGGGTAAGAGAGTATGCCTAGGCTCTCAGAGGACTCTCTTCATTGTGGCCTAGATCCTTCCAAGTTCTCCATTTTTCATTGCTCCTTTCCTAGTTCCAGAAGTCTTTCACCATAAGTAGACCTTTGTTATTTGTGTCATTGTTGAGAGCTGATAATTCGTCCTTGTACAAGTTGGGTTCCTGCTGCCAATTATCCTCTCAAAATTGTGCTAGATTCCTAGCTCAAATTTCTCAGAAATTATGTTGTTGAACAATACTTTTGTTTACCAAAGAAAGGTTCCAAATATGGGAACCCTTAATGTTCCCTGACATTCTAATGTGATATTTCTCCTACTAATTCTTGGCACATTTTTGTTTCCAAAGCTTAGCCCAGGGAGTATCCAATTCCTTGATCCATCTCCACTAGAGTTTAGCTCCCGAAACCTTGCTGATGGTTTCAGGATCATGAAGCCCCAAGCCACCGCGGCTCTTAGGTTTGCAGATTTTATCCCAAGATACTAAAGCCCATTTCTTTTTCACTTCTCCTTTGCCCCATAGAAAGTCCCTTTGTATGCTCCTGATCTGCTGCATGACTCCTTTGGAAGCAAGAAGAGTAGAAAACATGTAAATGGAAATGGCCTGTAGTACAGCCTGTGTGAGCACAAGGCGCCCCGCCAAGTTTAAAGATGTACAAGTCCATTTTCTGATCTTGCCTTGCATTTTATTTATAGTTGGCTCCCACACTTCCTTGCTAAGAGGTTTATCTGTGAGAGGTATGCCCAAATAATTGGAAGGTAGCTAGTCCCTTTGAAATCCAAGAATTTTGGTGATATTTCTTTAAATAGCAATGCCAATATTAAATAAAAAAGCTTTTGATTTGCTGAGGCTCACCTCTGTGCCAACATCCTTAGGAAAGATTCAATTTTTTTTTTATCATTCTAGCCTCCTTGACTATGGGTAAGCCCTATAGAATTGTGTCATTCACAAATTGCTGATGTCTGTTTGCTGCTCCAATCACGGTGAGTTTGATGCCATGGATTCTTCCTTTAGCATTAGCTATTTTAATTGCTCTACCAGGCCCTTCCATCATGAGAACAAAGAGGAAGGGTGAGAGCGGATCCCCTTGTTTGAGGCCTCTGGAGGGTGTGAAGAGTCTTGAAGGAGCTCCATTAAGTAGGATGGAGAAACTAGTTATGGTAAATAGTTCCATAACCCATCTTATCCAGTTTTGGTCAAAGCCATATGCTTTTAGAACTGCTTTTATAAAAGACCAGCTAAGCTTGTCATAGGCTTTAATTAGATCTAATTGAATGATCATGCCAGCGTGTTTGTTGCTTTTAAGCAAGTGTACCACCTCATGAGCTTGGATAATATTATTGAGGATTTGTCTTCCTTACACATAGCTTGTTTGCTCCTCTAAGATGAGAGCAGGTAAGAGTGGCTTGTGTCTATTGGCTACCACCTTGGAAATAATTTTATATACCACATTACATAGGGCTATGGGTCTTAAGCCATCCCCAGTCATGGAATTTTCCTTTTCTAGGATCAGAGCCATGAACGATGCATTGAACGCCTTCAGAACCTTTTTGGATCTTCTTGAGTCTTCCACCACCTCAAGGATGTCCTATTTAACTATTTTCCAACATGCTTTGAAGAAGTCTACATTAAAACCATTCGAGCCTGGAGCTTTTCCATGTTTCATTTCATTGATCACCTCACTGACCTCCTCTTCTGACATTGGCCTGTTAAGATTGTGGTTATCTTCTCTGGTGACCAACTGAGGGATGTACTATGTGAAATGGTTGATGAACCTGGATTTTTCCTCTAGGGGATCCTCTACAATACTGAGGAAGTGTTGTACAAGGAGAGGTTCCATGCCCTTGTGAGAGAAAATTTATCTCCCTTGAGATTCTTTGAGCTTTGTAATTCTATTGTGCGCCTTGTGATCCATGGTGGATTTGTGGAAGAAATTCATGTTTATTTCTCCCTCTTTTATCCACTATATCCTTGATTTTTGCCCCTAAAAAATCTCCTCTTTTAAGCACCGACCTTCCCATTCTTCCTGCAAAGTTTCAACTAGCTTTTTCTGCTCCTCAGTGAAGCCCTCTACGATGGTGATCCTATTGATTTCCTGGAGTTTCCACTCAGCTTCTTTTTTGGCTTTGAAGATATTTCAAAATTCCTTTTTGTTCCACCTTTTAAGCTTGACATTGATATGTTTAAGTTTCTATTGGAGCATGAACATTTTGGTGCCTTGAATATTTAGATCATCTTTCCACCATTTGTCAATATTACTATTGAATTCAGGATGAGAGAGCCAGGCATTCTCAAACCTGAAAGGTCTGTTTTTTGTTATGCCCATAAAAGTGGCTTCCAACTAAACAGGCCAATGGCCTGAACCTCCAAAGGGAAGGATAGAAGCTACCATGGCTGGGCTTGAGAGAAAGAGTTCCTCTAATATAATAAATCTGTCTAATTTAGAGGAAACTTGTGAAGCCCCTCCCCTCTTGTTGTTCCAAGTGAAGGTCCCATTTATTGTTTCCATGTCCACTAACCCCATGTTCATTATGAAGTTCTAGAAAGTTGTGGAGTCTCTACTTAGCTTCTTGTTGCCTCCCTTTTTCTCTATAAGAGATTTTATCATATTGAAGTCTCCTGCAATGATCCAAGGCATATTAGGGTATCTTGCTCTCAATTCCTCAAGTGAGGTAAGAAGCTTGAATTTATCTTCTTTCTTTTAAGGGCCATATACATTTGTGGTCATTTGTATCTCCTTATCTCCTAAAGGTTGACATATCAAAGAAAGATAGTTCCTAGATATCTCAACATCTATTATTCCAACTTTTTGTGGATCCCACAGCATGAGAATCCCCCTTGATGAGTTTCTTGCTTTAACCTCTAGATATTCATACTTGATTAGCCATTTATTATGCATTTCTCTAATCTTATCCATCGAGCATTTTGTCTCTTGAATAAACACCATATCTAGTTTTTCTTCTTTTATTCTATTACTGAGATTTCTTTGTTTCCTTCTACTTCCTAAGGCTCTAATATTCTAGGTTGTGAGCTTCATTAAGTAAGATTAGTAAAGGAGTAGCTGGTAAGCTCTTTCATCTTACCTGAGTTAATCAATAGTTTTCCACATTCGTTTAGCAGCTCCTTCTGTCATTTTCTTCCTCTTTTCCTCCTTGGGTTCTTCAGAGATAGTGCCTATGTCTCCTCCATCATTTTGATCCCTCTCTATTCCTAGATTTCATGATTTCTTTTGATTCCATTTCCTTTCGATTGCGATCTCCATAAAAATAGTTGTCGAACCCTGTCATATTCCTCTTTTGGCAACGAGTCCACTCCTTTGGTCCTTCCTAGTTCCAAAATTTTCTCTAGATCTATATTTTCCCTCTCTAGTATCTCCTAAAGTTCATGGTCCTCCATTCCCACTTCACTTCGAGTCATCTCATGGTCCTTATTTATTTCCATCATGGTTTCTATGATTTCTTCCATGCTTTCATCTCTTTCCTTTTCAGTGATAGTGTTCTCCATTTCCTGGTTCATTTCTTTGTTTCCATCTTCTTCTTCTAGGATCTTAAAGCTATTGTGGCTCGATTGTTTTTCCTCATTGATCTCCTTTTGCGGCCTCTTTCTACATTTTCCTTTTCCCCCCAACCTTGTTAAAACCCCCAGGGTTTTTATCCATAGTGGTTTTCACATTTCTCTTGATGTTGTTTGTTGGTCAATCTATATATAGATGCCCATGCTCATGGTATTGTGGCACCTAAATGGGATGTGCTCATGGTCCACTGCCTGTACCCATTCTTCATCATATACTTCTAAATTTATTATGTTTGGGAGTGCTCCAAATAAGTCCATTTCCAGATAGATCCAGGCGAAGGAGGTGTATTTTCCTTTCAGAGTCGCATCTAAGATCTTTAGAAAATGCCCTAATTTTTTGCCGATTGTTTTCAGCGATTCTGGTAACCAATAATCTAGAGAAAGGGAGTATAGTATGATTCATATTAGAACCGATGAAAATGTCTTGTGTTCCGGAACAAAATTCATTATCCAAGGCCGCATGTAGAGACCTACAACAGTGTAGACATATGGGCCTCCTTCAAATACTATGTTTTTATCCACTAGGCTTGTGAATACTACTGTGAAAAATCCCTTGGATCCTAGATGAAGGGTTATTTCTCCCTTTGGCTTCCAGTGGCTCCTTATCCAGACATGCAGTGCCCTCTCTGTCGGCCATATTCCCATGAATTTGCAGATAATCGCATGTCGTGTCATATGATCCCTATGCACTTGTAGCTTAGGGTTCCTCAAGATGGCCTGAGGGATGGTGTTCAACTTAGGTTTGCTGACCCCATATGTTCTTACAGAATTAGGTTTTTAACTACTATCCCCTTTCTCCTTTTCCTTCCTAGCTTCGTGCTGCTCCTCTTTCTATTCATGAGGTCTGTTTCCTCCCAACGTGTCTGTATTACTTGCTCCTATTGCCCTCTCCAGAGGCTTCTTCAAATGCTACTTTCTTGCGTCCTTTCTTCTATCCGTAACTACTTGACTGTAGGAGGGTGCAACACTCCCCCCTCCGTGTCCCGCCATGGTGCCCAATGTCAAAAATCTAACCCTAGTTGAAGTTGCAGAGCATTGCGATTTTAATATTTTCTTAACAGTTCCCTTTATAAAAGCCCACCAAATTTACATTTTAATGTTAATTTCACATATGCGAAAAAAGAAAAAAAATCAACCTAAAATCATGTCAATTATTGTTGCAATAGTTGATAGATTGAATCATTATATGATAACCATTTTAATTTCTCTTTATATCATATATATATAATATAATCACTATAATATCATACTCATCCCAATATATCATAACCACTTCAATTTCTCCTTGGTTTGATGAGTGAGTGTTGGGTCTTAACGAAATAAATTAATAACTTGTGCTTAATGACAATCAATATTAGCTTTAGTCGTAAATATTATTGAGCTATGATTCTCTTGAAGTAGGGCCATTACCGAGAACAATTTCTACAAGAAAATACTTGTATCTCAAAAAAACGTCATCACTGAAATGCAACATATACATTAAAACACCACAAAAGATTTAGACATAGAAGCAAATCCCTAATCTATTCAATGCAACATTATAGTGCCAGTCATAATGTTAAGTTCATCAAGGAAGAAGTATATATTGCATGGACACATCCCAAATTGATTGTTCACGACAAATCTAACCATATAAATAAAATTCCACTGTGAAATCTAATATCATTAACCTTGAACCCTGGTTTGATTAGCATTGAATGAAACTATTTATAAATTATATGATATACATCAAACTATTGAGAAAAAATTGATTAAGCATTTTCAATATATAATAGCGGATTCAGCTTGAAACTTTTGAAAGTATTGATCATGATTTCTGTGGCCATTTGACATACAATTAACCACTGGAATGATTTCTCTGAGGTCGACTTTTTCTCCTCGAGGAATCTGTAGCTTACTCTTTATTCTATAGTGTTTTCTTGTTCTCTGCAATGATTTCATCTCCTGGTTCTTATTGTGAACACTTCGCTATAAAAAACAAGGGAAGTTGCGAGGTAGCAAGTCCCTGCACTGAGCGGAGGGTGGAGGATGAACGAAGGGATAGCCACTCGATTAGACATGGTAGGTCTGCCCAAGGCTGGGGTTCAAACATTTAGACAGTATGTCAACTCCAGGACCAGATGGTGAATTAGAAACACCAACTTCATCAAGAAGAACTACATTGGCCTTGTTTATAGCTTGATCTACAAGATATTGTTTAGGGTGAGGGTTCAGATTCTTTTCCACATCCTGTGTATTTCCAGCTCCAATTGCCTCTGAATTTTCCTGTTCAATCATAACCAATCCAGCTTGATATTGACTGACCATCTCTCGCCTTTCCGTGTTCTGAGTAGTATCCAATCTCATTTTTTGGTCATCATCTAATCGAGATGAATTATGCATGTTGATAGGTTCCTAGATTGATGTGGTTTGCATTGAACTTTTGATATTGTCATTACTTCTTGATGTAGAAACCCTGTCATCTTGTAAAAACATCTCATAATCATGTCGTTGATTGGCTGAGTATCCATGCATTATTTTAATTCCACTACAAAACTATTCTGTACTGTGTGGAATCTCTCTACTTAAATTCAAGCATTGTTCTCTTAATTTTAAGTACACTAAATCAACCTCCACCATCTTGCACTCAAAATTCAGATGTACATTGGCAGGTTCAAGAGATTTTTCCAGATCAATGTTGTATTTCAGAGATTCAGCTGCTGCCCAAGACTGTTGGAAGACATGATTATCTTTCACAAAGTCTTTTGTTGGGATCTTTGAGTCCCATTGAGTTCTTGAGTTTGGATGACATGCCAATCATCACAATCCTAGTTGTATATCTCATTCTTTTGTGTCCACGCTTTTACAAAAATGACAAAATTCTTTATGTCATAGTTCTTGTTGAAAGAAGAGGAGCAAATGTGAGAATATGCACTACCTACCACAATGTGGAGGTGGAGGCTGAAGATGGTGCTAATAATATGGAAAATAATTAGTCGTTCATCCCATTAATTAATCCATCTTGCGCAATGGACCAAAAGGAGGACGAATCTGTTTGTGTATTAATCTGTTTATGTCTAGTACTATTCAATCAAATGTAATTAAATCATAAGAAAATTAAATGGCAAGGGTTCTAGTTAGTTACAATGACAATTCATGGGATGCAAGGACCTGCACATATGTAGCCTTACGCTTCCTGTTTCATCATGTTCATGTGTAAAAGATATGAGGTGGGCTTTAAAAGTTGTATTAAAAAGACAGAGTAACTTCCAAGCTGAAAAAAAATTTCAAACGCAAAGGCTTCAAGAATAGAAGAATGAAAACAAAGCGATAATAAATTATGTGAAGGCTAGCAAACCAAACTAGCAAACCAAAAAATCAAGGCAACTTGGTAAATTAAATAAAAAACAAATTAAATCAAAACCCGATCTGACCAGAGCTTAGGGTCCTGGTTAATTACAACGGGAAGTCATGGAATGCAAGGACCTACACATATGCAACCGTACGCTACCTGTTTCATTCTGTTCCTGTGTAAAAGAAAGCAAGTGGGTTTTAAAAGACACAATAACTTCCAAGATGGAAAAAAGCTTTCAAATGCACAGGTCATAAGCATAGATTGCTCACGTTACCAACACCTAACTATCCATGATAATATTTTGAAAAAATAGTTGACGTTTAAATAAAGTGATTGCTTGATTTTGCATAATTAAAAAAAAAAAAATTGTGGCAACAAATTAAAAAATTTAATTAAATGTTGCAATGAATTAATTCAATGCATAGTCTTGTGTGCACCAAACATTGAACAGTGTGGGGATCGATCTAAACCATTCTTTGAATATTTATCTGATGGTTGAAGTTTGCAAATAAGCTAACAATGAAACAGATGGCAAAAGTGTACAGTTAAGAAAGCATTAGTCATCGTAGCATTGAAGGTAAATAGTAAAAGAAATTCACTGCATTCAATTCAATACAGTTTTCATATCAGAATCTGCAACAGATGGTTGCGATCTCTATTTGTATGCACCACGACTAAAGGCCACCATTGGATTGTCCAATCAGACAACCAGTTGGATTCCTTGACACTTGGATGGGCTCATTCACTTTCCTCCAGGAACAAAGAATTCTCAGAGGCAGAAAAAATGCACAGAGACAGTGAAAGAAATTTTAAAGCTGGCGGTCATTTGGCAGGGAGGGGTGGTTAAACGACCATCTGAGCTTTAACATTTAACACTAGGTGACTAACACCCTTTTTCTTTTTTGAGCAAAAGAACAATTTGATTGATTTCTTCCGTCCAAACCTTAAGGACTCGATAGTCCCAACCTGGCACAATATGTCCTGCCACTGACAATATTATAGGTTGGGAGTAGCTATTCCCGATATCTATGCACGGTCAAACTGCCATTTGTTCATTTCAACAAATCCACAAAGGTACCTCTGCATAGTCAAAATGCCATATGTTTGTTTTAGCAAATCTGAGACTATACAGTGTCACCGCGTAGTAGAAATTGTAGGTTGGATATGGTCGAGCTTACTACATTTGGCATGGCAATATAACTTGGTTGATTCCAAGGAGGAGCAACTGAACTAAATTTTTTAACTGTGTTTTCATTCTACTGTCTTCTTGAAGAAAAGAAAGGAAGGAATTCTTCATATCAGGGACTTGCTTGACCATATTTTCATTTCCTTTTTCCTTCTCTTTTTTCAACTCGTAATTTACCAACAAAAAGCATAGAAAAATGTTACACAGAAATGTCATCTAGTTTCAAACCCTGCTTAAAAAAATTTCAAAGGTAAGAGCTTTTCTAAGTTTCCTATTACGTAGAAAGAAATCAACAAATCAAATTTGTGTCTCCTTTGAGCATAGTGTTCTTTGAGCTGGATTTTTATTTGGAAGTAAAGAGTCATGAGATTCTAGAAAAATTAGGACTCGAGGTACTTTTTACTGGCCCCAGTCAGTAGCAGGACAAGAGGTGCCCTTGACAGGAGCTCGAGTCGGCATATATTTTTTTGAACCAAGTAATGCCCTTCATCTACTTCGCGCATCTGATGGCGAACCAAGAAATACTCGAGCTACCGAGTCACATACAGCTCACCAGCGCTGGAGCCGATGCTGAAGCGCTGCGCAAGACCAGGCGACACCTCGAATGATTCGCACACACGCTCGGCCTGTGATTCGAATTCAACCCCTCCATAGGTGAATCACTTTCATGCAAGGAACTTCAACCAACAAACTCCCAACGACGAGAATAAACCCTGGCTCTGACTAATTCTTGACTAATTGATAGCTCGGTGAAAAGCCCTTGCCCCTCCTTTTTCTCTCTCTGGCGGCTTCGCACCTTCATAAAGTAGAGATAGGAATTAGATGTGAATCTCAGCGAGATGGTAATTACATATATAATACACTCTTCTTTTAGCTGATATTACCAACATTCTGGCCTTCTAAGGCCACGGCAGGAACGAACGCCACCAGAACTAGTCACAGGGTATGGGCTCGTAGGAAGGGTAAGCTTTCGTGGCAGTTGCCTCAGTATAAGCCCCTGAGACTCCCTTGTAAGCAACGCAGAGATGGAATCCATGATTATTGCAATCACGCTTCCTGATTTAGACAATTGCAGTGTTACAGAATGATTTCCCACTAACATAGAGAAACAGAAAAGCAGGCTCTACGAAGGGATGACTCTGGTCAGGTATGTATCAATTTGACCAATGTTCATTAGCTTAGCTTCTTCGGTTCTATATTAGTCCTGCCTCTTCAACGTGAATGACAGTTTGACAGCCTCTTGAGCCTGAATGACCAGGTTGACTTTTGCCAAAGCAACATGGAGAGTAGACACTGCAGACACATTGCAATAGGCACATGTCTTCCCATCTTCATGTAGCAACTTGTAGGTCTAAAAGTACAATGTGCCAAGCATTAATGCTAGCATTAATGGGATGTTTTACACTATTCTAACACTGATTGGAAGAAAAATAATTATATATAACCTATGTTTTTATCTCCTACCTCGGGAAAAGGCCAAATAACACAGTAAATTATTATGTACCAAAAAACTCTTGGTATACTCCTCAATCGGCACTAAGAAGCAGGTCACAAACAGGTCAATTAATGCTAACATCATGGTTTCTGTCATGTACCCCGGTAACCTCACATCTTAAAGCAGGGAGTTAGAATTTTTTTATACAAATTACCCACAAGTAATTATCCAATTCACAATTCCACATTCTTCATTAACAATTAAATATAATGTTCATTACTACATGAAGTAAATTGCAATATAAGACAGTAAGTTGCATAATCATTTGCATAATTGTTAACCACCACAGTGGTAGTTAATAGCATAAACTGTCTCATGAACCTTTCATCCATTTTATGATTTTCCTTAACCATATTAAATAATCACGTACTAGGACATTATGGTTATCACATCAAAATAAAGAAACATCATCATCAAGGATTCAACATCATCGAACTGACACAAAAGGCAATCACAATATTGAACACCGATATACCCTGCAAACCCCAAAGGGTGAAAAGCAGCAAACATTTAATCTTTTTATTAAATGCTCATGAGGGTTCTCACCCCTCACTCAATGGCTTATAAGGGATTCCATCCCTTAACCATTGTTATTAAGATCATTACAATGAATTATCATTAAGTTGTCACATAACTAGCTAAAGGCTAATACATTTTTAATGAAATCATTTACATACATACCGCCACATGCAACATTCCTTGTGGCATAATTGTTCTAGCAATGTACGATCCAACAACTCGTACTCATCTGCATGGACCATTAATCCTTTTCCTACCGCAACATTAAATATAATCTATGCCTTGCGTAGGTAATCCAACTTTACCTACCCATGTCATCATTATCAATATTGAAATCATGATTACATTTATAAATAATCATATTAACTAGCATTTCCCTTCACATAAGCACATATTCTTAAAGGACAAAAAACAAAGGCATTCCTTTCAAGGGACTAACTAGAACATCAGTTATAATCTTCTTACATGAAAATTTACATAAACTTTACCAAAAGATCTTGTCCTTCTTTAATGTATGCAAAACATATTCCCTGCTCTAGGTTTCTACCATCATTTAATGTAAACAATTACTTACTTCTTTCTTCAAAGTAAGTCATTATGACCTCATTTCTCTATCTTCCTATATGAAGTTTTCTCATGCTTTCCTTTCAAGAAATCATTATAGATATCCATATTTATGCATGAAAATCAAATACAATAACAAGGTTAACTTACCCTTTTATGCATCAAAATCAAGAAAACAACACAACTCATCTAACAAGACAATCTTTTCAAGAGATTATTATTTTCGAGAAAGTTAACATAAACACTTTCTCTATGTACACACAAAACCATATTTCCAAAGTCACAATAGCTACGCTTATGTGCATGCAACATGTGTTTCTTTTAACAGAATTACTTTTACTTCAATGCACATAATTTTTGCATGACAAGTATGGATTCTTGATATGATATGAACATTATTCATATGTCTTTTAAGAGTAGGACGCTTTATATTTGTTTCAAGAGATCTCACATAAAAGCCATCATTTTTATACATGAAGTATGCATACTTTTCTAAAATGAAACTATATTTATGTGTATATAACACATACTCTTTCTTCAAGAAAGTTAGAAAAGAATATCTATGTGCCTAGAAGCACATCATTAGCTATTTCTATCATGCATGTAATACATAATTATTTTACTAGAAACTTAGAAATTAGCTAGTATCACAATGCAATTAACATATATCATTTTTCAAGAAGCTTTTAAAAAAATACATATTTTAATTCAAGAAAACTTGGCCACTTTTCACGCTATGTCCTCAGGACATTTATATGCCTCACCTTCTTTTCTCAAGAAGATATTTTAGCTATATTTAGCCAAGGATTTTATTCCAAGAAAATGACAAGAGACAAGCATTTCACACACTAGACTCACATGCACTCTTTCTAAGAGGAACTACCTATTTTCTTTACCAAGAAAACATATAAAATAATGAATCTTTAATTGCATGCATTAACATATTTTCTTTACCAAGAAAACCTATAAAATAATCAATCTTTTACTGCATGCATTAAAATATTTTCTTTTACCAAGATAATATATAAAATATTCAATCTTTAACTGAATGCATTAACATATTTTTTTACCAAGAAAACATATAAAATCATCATTCTTTTAATGCATGCATTAGAATAGTTTCTTCACCATGAAAACATATAAAATATTCCATCTTTTACTGCATGCATTAAAATACTCTCTACCAAGAAAACCTATAAATTACTCAATCTTTAATTGTGTGCACTATCACATTCCTTCAATAATATAAGAAAGATACTTATCTTCTCCTAGGTGTACCGCCACAAGCAGTCCAAAACAAAACTGTGTTCTCCAGGTTCTCCATTCTTTTTTTATTAGATGTCAAGATGTGATTTGATTTCTTTATCATAATCGTGATACAGATGATGAAGTCGTGGCCGTCTATGATCTTTCTTTTTTCTACGTGACGGCATCTTCGGAGGCTGGGCAAACAACCATAGCTCTCAGGCATAGCATTAAGCGGCACCTCCCCACACTACAACTTCATGTACATTCGCTCCAACCAACAGACTATCATTTTCTTCAAGTTCTGGTATCACATCTTGCTAGTTGTCTTCCTTGTCCAAAACAAAACATCATGCAATAACCCTTGTCAAGAAAATATATCATCCCCATTCTATTTTATGAATATCAAGAATTGGTTTTTATAATTGATTCATAACTTAAAACTACTTTTACGTGGGGTTAATTACGATAGGGATATTATAGACTCCCCCAATTAACAAGAACAACGTCCTCAGTGTTCATCTCTCATTGGAACCTTAGATTTTACTGATGATATGACCATCTAACCACACAAAAAGTGATCATTCCTCTTTAAAATCAAAGATTTAATTCGAAGAAGTGACAATAAACAAAATAGTAATGTTATAACATAAGAAAAATAAATAGTCATAAGCATTTATAACTGCAAAATATACAAGTTCTAATTTCCATCATTTGGCTCTTATTGAAATTCATAATATATAAAGACAAATCTCTATATGAACTTACCATTTTATCAATTACTCTTGGAAACCATGAGTACTTTCACCTAAGAATTTTAATAGTGATTGAACAACCCTTCAACCCTCCTTGCTAAGTAACTTGTAATGTATGACTAACAAATTCAACTGCATTAGTCACAATATTTTGAGTCAAATGAAATACTTTTAACTATCAATCAATTGTGCAATGTTATATTATTTTTAAATCATAGTACTTTTACAAGTACTTAAGAGCTCATCACTGCTCCACATGCACACTGAATTAACTCTCAATAAAGACATCCACAGAGTACTTTTAAAAGTACCAAAAGAGCACCTAGCTCTCTAACAATCAATCACTGCATCAAGTGAAAATTGTCTTAGCCCCTACAAAGATGTTTACAAGATTAATAATATGATAAAGTAATTAAAATTTCCAATAACTCCTTATTGAACACCAAGCTCATTTCCTGTTAAATGTGCATAACATATTTCACACAACTATATGTAAAATTCATTTTTAACACAACATATAGTCGATTAGTTAATTTCCTTAGCTATGAGAACCACAATAGGCTAAAGAATTCCCAACCCATGGGAACTGGTTTCCACAACCAATCGAGTCATTTTCACATCCAAACCAAGTCATTTTCACATCTAGATAGTTTCTTTGATAGAGACCTTACCAGGTCTAACATGGAATTCCACTGGCCAACCAACTCAACAATTCCAATGACCACATAGGGTCCAATATACGATTCCTCTTGGCAGCGTCCTGCCTATTCCTCTGACAGCGTCCCGTCTATGAGGAATTTTGGGCCTCCTCCAACAGGCTCCAAATCAACGAAGTTGCCTCAGGCTTTTTACCCTCTTCAGCATCTTGGCAAACTCTTTTCCCTTACTGAGATCATTGATCTCTAGGGAGAGGAAATCTGGGCATACAAGTACCATCAACCCCTCCGGGAAGGTAACTACCATCAACCCAAGGCATTAAATCTGGGTAGACAAGTACCATCAACCCCTCCGGGTAGGTAACTGCCATCAACCCAAGGCATTCTAGCCTTTCTCCAACTATCTGCAGCTGTTTGGCATGTTAAATTTCTCTTTTATTAATCTTTCCCAAAGTAATTTACATAATGAACCATATGAACATTATCATTAACAAATAAAACATGCATGTACACCATGCATTTACACTTAACCCTCATCATGGGTCCACAACATCTAGATTGATGGGAAACATATCTATCATACATTTTGTATGCATTCAAATTTTCCAAATAACACAATTCATGCATATCATATAACATTATTATTTCTCATTTATGATGGCAATTCTCATTGCAACATTTTACGTGACGAATTTTTCTTGTTGTCATTAAGTTACCACTACTTAATCCCGTCAGCAACGTTAGTTATACATATGCATCAGTTAACAAGTATTCAATTTCCAAAAAAAAAAAATCATGCATATAATATTGTCATGTATAAAAGGATATGCAAATATTCATTAATGTATAAATGTCAATGATAGTTGAGTTAACAATCTAAACATTTCCAATTTCCCCATAGTCTATTGTCTTAATGCACACCATCATTAATGGAGTATTATCTTACGTTTACTATGGCCAGCATTGGCCATGTATCATTAATATAATTAAACATAATCAAGGTGTTCGGATCAACCCTTGGTTCGACATGCATAACTAACTAATTAAACTACCCTTATCGGAAGCAATTCCTCTACTCATGCAATTAGAAGCATGATCCCCTAAGTGTCACACATGCACCGAAGTTACCACTTATGCCAGATGCAACAACTATCTTATCACTACTATGTGACCATTTCAGAATAATGACAATTATTCTGGATGCAACAACTATCTTATCACTACTATGTGACCATTTCAGAATAATGACTTCAAGGAGACATTACGAAAATCATTAACATCAACACACTTTAGTTATCATTTTCCAACTCCTTAAGAATGGTCAAAGGAATACTCAGATGGACATCAAGCGCTATCTGGTCATCACCAGAACGTCTTCTGCAAGATTCTGGCACTCAAGCCTGCACTATCTGGTCATCACCAGACTTAGTGTCTTCTGCGAGATTCTGACACTCAAGGCCTGTGCTATCTGGTCATCACCAGACTTAGCGATTCTTTTTCCCTTCTCTGTCTATCCCTACAACATGGTCTTCTTCCTTCCCCTTACTTCCTTTTCCTTTGGAAGCATCTATAGTTGGAGAAAGTAGTTAGAGTTTACTGGAAACTACATTAACACAGGTAGTTTATTTATGAATAATCGTCACATGTAATTCTACCATGAATGGGTCGTAGAAATGTTACCCACTGGAAATGTTACCCACTGAACACACCTCTACAATTAACTTCACACTCGAATGTGACATGCATAAGAAATTTGTCATTCCCATAGTAGAGATAAATTCAACTGTCATTAAATTGAGGCTCCAATGGTTTTTATCTCACAACAGGTAATGATTAACATAAAACACATACCATGCTAGCGAATTTCAATTAATCAGAGGGAAACATCATTAAATCTATTAAGACATAACTATATACTATTCATCACACATTCTCATGTTGAATAAAATTAAGAACTCTTCCCATAAACAACTGGAACTATAGCACAAAGAGAGTAAGAATCATCATACACACATTCCATGCATGTGACACCAATCAAACCATCACTTGTTTACGAATTGTAACAATCTTAAATCCAATTCAATTAATGCACGTACGTTATATTGGTTAGTCATACAACACTAACCAATCTCAACTACCAATCATCTTCATGCTTCCATGACAAAACTTAATAAAAAATTAGTTATTACAATCAAGTCTCACTACTTGACTCATTTCATATTTTCAATATCCAAAGGGGTTCTTCTAATGTCCTTTTAAAACAATTTGTCATCCTATTATAATTTATATTCATGTATTGGTTCATTAAATTTATTTCATTGTAACTTTAATATTGTTCAATAAATGCGTCATTGTTATTGCCATATTTGCAAATCAAAAGTTGGTAGTTGATTGTCACTTTCCTCAATGAGTGTTCAATATTGTTCTTAAGTGCAAAAGAAGTTTAATTGTCTTTTATCCTCATCAGGAATCTAATGTTATGAACATAGTTATGCATCACCTTTATTACTTACTACTCAAAGCAGTTTAAACACAAATCACACTTATCATGCCAAAAGTAGTGTACTACGTATATCAATATGTGAATGGTTAAACTTATAGCTGAGTTAATGCCCACTGGTGGCGTACCTCAATTTCTTTTCTGCTTACCAATTCCCAAAGGCACCAATGCTACAACCTTTAGCTCTGGTACCACTTGTCATGTATCCTAGTAACCTCACATGTAAAAGCAGGGAGTTAGAATTTTTTTATACAAATTACGCACAAGTAATTATCCAATTCAAAACTCCACATTCTTCATTAACCATTAAATATAATGTTCATTAGTACATGAAGTAAATTGCAATAGAAGACAGTAAGTTGCATAACCATTTGCATAACCGTTAACTGCCACTGTGGTAGTTAATAACATAAACTGTTTCATGAACCTTTCATCCATTTTATGATTTTCCTTAACCATATTAAATAATCATGTACTAGGACATTATGATTATCACATCAAAATAAAGAAACATCATCATCAAGGATTCAACATCATCAACCTCACAAAAAAGGAAATCACCCTATTGAACACCGATATACCCTGGAAACACCATAGGGTGAAAACCAGCAAACATTTAATCTTGTTATTAAATGTCCATGAGGGTTTTCACCCCTCACTCAATGGCTTATAAGGGATTCCATCCCTTAACCATTGTTATGAAGATCCTTACAATGAATTACCATTAAGTTGTCACATAACTAGCTAAAACTCAATACATTTTCCATGAAATCCTTTACTTACATACCGCCACATGCAACATTCATTGTGGCATAATTGTTTTAGCAATGTATGATCCCGCAACTAGTACTCATCTTCATGGACCATTAATCCTTTTCCTGCCACAACGTTAAGTATAATGTATGCCTTGCGTAGGTAATCCAACTTTACCTGCCCATGTCATCATTATCAACATTGACATCATGATTACATTTATAAATAATCATATTAACTAGCATTTCCCTTCACATAAGCACATATTCTTAAAGGACAAAACACTAAGGCATTCCTTTGGAGGGACTAACTAGAACATCAATTATAATCTTCTTACATGAAAATTTACATAAACTTTATCAAAAGATCTAATCCTTCTTTAATGTATGCAAAACATATTCCCTTCTCTAGGATTCTACCATCATTTCCTGTTAACAGTTACTTCTTTCTTAAAAGTAAGTCATTATGACCTCATTTCTCTATCTTCTTATATGAAGGTTTTTCATGCTTCCCTTTCAAGAAATTATTATAGATATCCATATTTATGCATAAAAATCAAATACAATAACAAGGTTAACTTACCCTTTTATGCATCAAAATCAAGAAAACAACACAACTCATCTAACAAGACAATATTTTCTAAGAGATTATTATTTTCAAGAAAGTTAACATAAACACTTTCTCTATGTACACACAAAACCATATTTCCAAAGTCACAATAGCTACCCTTATGTGCATGCAACATGTGTTTATTTTAATGCAATTACTTTTACTTCATTGCACAGATTCTTGATATGATATGAACATTATTCATATGTCTTTTAAGAGTAGGAAGCCTTATATTTGTTTCAAGAAATCTCACATAAAAGCCATTGTTTTCATACATGAAGTATGTATACGTTTCTAAAATGAAACTATACTTATGTGTATATAACACATACTCTTTCTTCAAGAAAGTTAGAAAAGAATATCTATGTGCCTAGAAGCACATCATTAGCTATTTCTATCATGCATGTAATGCATAATTCTTTTACTAGAAACTTAGAAATTAGCTAGTATCACAATGCAATTAACATATATCCTTTTTCAAGAAGCTTTTAAAAAAAATACATATTTTAATTCAAGAAAACTTGGCTACTTTTCACACTATGTCCTCAGGACATTTATATGCGTCACCTTCTTTTCTCAAGAAGATATTTTAGCTTTTAAAAAAAATACATATTTTAATTCAATAAAACTTGGCCACTTTTCATGCTATGTCCTCAGGACATTTATATGCCTCACCTTCTTTTCTCAAGAAGATATTTTAGCTATATTTAGCAAGTATTTTATTCCAAGAAAATGACAAGAGATAAGCATTTCACATACAAAACTCACATGTAGTCTTTTTAAGAGGAACTACCTATTTTCTTTACGAAGAAAACCAATAAATTACTCAATCTTTAACTGCATGCATTATCATATTCCTACAAGAAAGTTAGCAAGTTACTTATCTTCTCCCAGCTATGCCAGCACAAGCCGTCCAAAACAAAATTGTGTTTTGTAGGTTCTCCATTTTTTTTTATTAGATGTCAATATGTGATTTGACTTCTTTATCATAATCGTGATAAAGAATGAAGTCGTAACCGTGTAAGATCTTTCTCTTTTCTGGGAGACTACAGCTTCGGAGGGTAGGCAAACGGGCAATAGCTCTCAGCCACAGCATTAAGCGGCGCCTCCCCACACTACGACTTCATGTACGTTTGCTCCAACCAACAGACTATCATTTTCTTCAAGATCTGGTATCACGTATTGCTAGTTGTCTTCGCTATCCAAAAAAGAACATCTTGCAATAACCCTTGTCAAGAAAAGCCAGCCAACCGCCAACCGCTATCTCAAGAGTATCGCTCCATAGCAGTGATGCTCACGCTGCCCGTTGCAGATTCTCTATCTGTTAGCAAAAATATTTCATCTCCATTTTGTTTTACCAATATCAAGAATTGGTTTTATTAACTGATTCATAACTTAAAATTATTTTTACGTAGTGGGGTTAGGATAGGGATATTACAGTTTCCGATTACTATAGTCCTTGGGCATTGCGAGATGGCAGAGATCTAATAAAATTATTATACAAAGAAATCTGCAATATGCACTTAGTTAATAATGTAACAATTTATAAAATTTATTTTATAAAAATTAAATTCAATTAATACAATAATTTATTAATTTTTATATCTAAACATATTATAATAAATATAAGTTTTATATTTTTCTTTTCAAAAATAAATTCAACAAACTACCTTAATTATGCACGTACATAAATGTAAAGCTCCTACATTTAAATATTAAAATATATATACATGAAAACACATGGTCATATAAATATGAAAAAGAAAAATAAGTGGGTTATTTAGAAAAGGAAAGTAGGTCGGTTATTTTCTTTTAAGCTTTGTCGTGCATTAGGCAACATGAATTTCGTGAAAATTTTATGTATCAAGGTAAAGTTTATATAAATATTTGAGAAAAACACTAAACATGACTTTAGCGAAAGTTTTATATACAAGGGTAAAGTTTATATAAATAATTGAAAAAAACAGTAAACATGGTGAAAATTTTTTATATAAGGGTAAGTTTTTAAAGTTATCGAACATTTTACGTGTGGCTAAAGGTTTTGGATGATATTTTAAGTTTTGAATTTTGAATAATTATTTTATTTATAATAAAATGAATTTAATTTTAAAAAATATAAAAAAATATGTAGATCATGCAGTGTATAATTTTTTTATTTTTAACTTTATTTCAATACAAATGAGTAGTAAATCTGTTCAAAAAAGCCAAAAGGACTCTGGTTTAGTGGAAATATTGAGACTAAGCTTTATGTATTTTATATAGAAATATAAAGTTAAATAAATTAATAAAAATAACATATTAGATTTTGCATTTTAAAGAAATTTACACTTGAAAAAATTTAAACCATATTATATTTATATTTAAGATAAATCTATACTATTTTGATAAAGCCAATAATATAAATGGTAAATGATTAATCAACTAGATCGGAAAATCCATACTTCATAGTTTATCCACAAAGATTATTCTCTCATTGGCATAGAATGCATGTTAAGGGTGGTACTTGCTTCACCACAAATAGATAGCTGATTGCATGCATGGAGTAGGAAACTAAATGAAAAGCAATCAATTCACTTTGGTTTTTAGAGGCACGAAGATTGAAGAAAACATCAACGGTGAGAATTTGTAAAAGCGGTTTAATTTTATAGAAAGTGTCTGATTTTTTAAATAAATTTATATCGAAGAGATTTCACATAAAACGGATTTGAAATTAAAAAATATGTTAAATTTTTGTTTTGGAAAAAAAATTAGAGAGAAAAGATAAGGAAGAGATTTTTTTATTTTTTTTAATTGTATATGTAAGGTTTTTATATGGCACGAGATAGGTTATTATAAATTCAAAATTAAATAGTGAGGAGATAGGTAGATGACTTCATCCTTAGCAGAAGTCTTAACACATATATTATGGAATTTTTTTAATTAAAAATTTTAATTTAAATCTTTATAGTGTGTTTAATTTGAAATTTAATAACTATGATTCGAGCTGTATTGCAATTATAAAGTTGTATTTTAAATCGATTTATATATTAAAAGCATTCTTTAAATAATAAATATTATAGTTTTCTAAATATTATCTATATTAAAAAATGAAAATTTAAATAATTAAATACTATAATTTCCAAAATATCTTATATTTAAAAAAATAAAACATAAAAGACTTTTATATTAAAAAAAATTAAACATAAAATATTTTACTCATCTTGCCAATCGGGAAAATATTTTAAAAATTAATATATAAGAGTGAGGTTAATTTTTTCCTTCAATTCTTAAAACATAGAATGTAATTAAATTTAAGAAATAAAGTTTCAATTTTTTTTTGAGAAAAAAATGTTATGGAAAATAGATTTTTTAATTAAAATGCTATTGATATTAGGCAAAAGCCGTCAATATCATACAGCGAAGGCCCCTCTTGTTGTCCTGGAGACCCATTAAAAATTTTAAAGGCACCCTACAATGGTTAGTTTCAGTGTCATTAGTGTAGCAGTCCGTGTGGCGTTGTGCCGTCACTACTCTGGACTACAAATCTGACAGCAATGCCCTCCTTTTCTTAACATGTATATTATGATTTTAAAGGCATCCTACAATGGTTAGTTTCAGTTTCATTAGTGTAGCAGTCCGTGTGGCGTTGTGCCGTCACTACTCTGGACTACAAATCTGACAGCAATGTCCTCCTTTTCTTAATAGTTGAAAATTTTAATTCAAATATTTATGGTAGACTGAATTTCAAATTTCATAATTATGGTTTGCGTGGTGTTGTAAATTGATTTATATATTGAAGAATTTTTTTTAAATAACAAAATGTTATAATTTGCCAATATTAATATATTTAAAAAATTTTAAATTTAAAAGAATTAATTTATATGGTTATATTCAAAAAAAATTTAAAAGAAATAATTTATATGGTTATAGTAAAAAAAAATCATCTTACGTATCCAAAAATTCATGTATATATCTCTAGATAATGTAAATATTTAAATTATTGGAGCAAACAAAATTGTTTATTATTTTAAAGTATTAAAATAACTATTTCTTGAATTAGTTTGTGAAAAAATAAAATAGCAGTTATCTGCAAATATTATTTTATGTGATGAAGTAATTATGCTTGATAGTTACTTGTCTTTAACTTGATTTGTTGAGAATTTATTCAAGAAAGGTCAAGAGATAGGGGTATCTGAGATCAAGGAGAATGATAAGAAAAAAGGTATATCTGTGCTGAAATGTCAAGCAGTTTTAAGTGGCTACATCTAGTTTGGACCAGATAGGGGTGTGATTGTAAGTTTTGATAGAAAAAGAAGAATGTTCATGTATTCAAGAACAACTCGGGGGAGACTAACTGGCATAGTAGTCTCAAAGTTGGGAGGCAACTAAAAGAGAAGCAAGGTCTGGTTATAGATAGAAACAGGAAAACATCTCGAAGGTAGTAGTCCAGATAAGTGAAAATTCCTCGTGTTTAACAGTTAGACATTTATCATGTATGTTGATATAAATCTATACATGGTAGTCCTCGTGTTTAACAGTTAGACATTTATCATGTATGTTGATATAAATCTATACATGGTAATCACTACCACAAAATAGAAATGGCCTAGTTAATCTATTGTATTTTCATAAAGAGTCCATAAATAGATATTTCATGTATCTAGATAAAGGATAGAATACTCAGTATTCATAAAAGGGAATAGTCAAATTCAGTAAACCATAACTAGAAACTGAAAGATTTGTTAAAGAAATTATCATGGCAATAAGATAAACTATTTAACTTAGTTTAGATATTTATGCATGTAATGCCCCACGAGAATGTAAATATTTGACTTTTCTGTGGTTAAAACTGAATATGACATTGTTAACAGTTTTGGAATTTAATAATATTTTTATTATTTCTTTAATAAGATAAGAAATGTTTTTCTTGGAAAAAGATGTTGGCAACTTTTGGGGGAAGTTGGGAGAAACTACCTCTCATAACTGGAAAGATTTCCAGGGAAAAGAGGGGGAAAAAGTAGTCTACGTTGTAAGGACAGGCAGAGAGGAAAAAAAAAGAAAGAGATGGCTAAGTCTCGTGAGGACCAGATAGCCAAGCACTAAGTGCAAAATTCTTGCCGAGGATAGGGGTCCTGCAAGAGAGCACGGGGGAGAGATTCTGGTCCCGAAAGACGAATCTCGAGGTTGGGTGGTAGATTAGAGGCGGCACACAAGAGAAAGTTTCGCTTCTATAGGACTACGTGGATAACCACAATATAGGGAGCAGAAGTGAGCAGTTCTGTTGTATTATTATTGGCACATCGAACAAACAGGTATGGAAAATTCTAACTACTATGACTAAATAAGTCTGTGTCATTTAGAGAACTTCTGTGTAGCTATGACTCACCAAGAAAAAGAAAGCAATATTATAATAATAACATTTACAAATTAAAAATGTTATCTGTGTGTTAAAGAAAATGAGAAGGTGGTGTACACTTAGGACCCTCGTCGGTTGAGGTAGCTGTTAGCAGGGTGTCTCTGTAGGAAAACCGCGGGGTTGTAAGGAAAACTGAACCATGTGAAACCCCTCTTGAGGACCAAGGAATTCCTGAGGGAAGGGTAATATGAATTTCTTGGGCAAGAAATGTTTTCCCCATTGCTAAACTCTGCTGTGTAGGGAATTGGAAACTGGAACAAACTGTAAAGCTTAATGTCTGGGAAGAACGTTTAAGGGCGTATATGCATTTCATGGAAATTTAAACAGGTGTCAATGGTGCATGAAAACCATAGGAACATCTTTTCCTTAAGGTACCGGTAGAGGAGGGCTCTGGCGTGCTGAATTGGTAACTCCCTGAGTCATGTGAATAAGCATGGTAGGTAATTTCTGTAGTTCGACTTTATAATGAGCAGGACAGAACAAACGAGATGGAAATAATTTTATTAAGTCATCTTTTAAATAAACAAGAACCATGAGATATTCAAGTAAATAAACGAGTTCGCTAGAGATATGTTCAGAATATTTCCATAAAAATGACAGTGGGAAACAAAGGAAACCATGGTTAAATCCTTTAACAGTTCTTCTAACAGTAAAATACGAAGAACAAATGAAGCACAGGGCTGTAACATATATTTAGATCTTTGAAAACTATTACAAGGAAAACATGTAAAGATAGAGTTATTATCCTCGCGCCAATCTCTTAGCATCGACCAGGTAAATACAAAAAAAAAGCAAACGTCAGACAGAGCGCGTTCCTTGAAAACCCGTGACAACCCATAATGAATGTAAGACGAGGAACCTTAACCGATGTTATTACAGCCATACAGCTTCGATTCAATTAAGAACCAGAATTCTAAGGAAAATTACATGTTAACGTGCAACGAATGTAGCTGAACAAAGTCAGTCCATATTCAAACCCTTGAATCATATACATAGACATACAAGGATAATTCAAGAAGAAAGCAATAAATTACAAATTGACTGACATCTCTCAGGTTAACCCTGGAGGATTAATTCTGAAGCACTCTTGTCCATTGAATAAACAAAAGCCATGGGACAAAACCCTGGCAAGGGGTAGTTCAAAATTACATTAGATAACCATTGTTCGAACTTCACGCTAGAGTCAAACCCTCTACATGAATGGTCGCATAGGGTTTCCACACTTCTACAGCATACAACCTACCAAATACATAATAATTCTAAATACTATGGACTGTAAGCTAATTGGGAAAACCATTTCAGTTAAACAGTAGAAACCAAAACTCAGTCCAATCTGCAACAAGGCAAGCTTCACTGAAACCTTCAATCTAGAGATAAAGCCCTTACCCAGGATTTCAGTGGCGAGTTTGGTGAAACGCTCCGACAAAATGGTAGTGCATAGCTCCAGAGTATTCGTGAAGGGTCCCTACCAATAGAAACCTAAGCAACCATTAGTCAATGGAGTTAGGAAAACACTTGACCAGAAGAGCATTATGACAGGAGAATTCTAATTATTGAAAACAAAACTTACCCAAGCTTCGCCAAACAATGCCCACGCCATAACCTGGTTCTGAGAGCACGAACGCATGCAATGACCTGGAGCCATAGCAGAGTGGGTTACATAGGGAAAGCAACAGAAAAATGGAGTTGGCGCCAAAGTGTGGAAACAACATAACCAAATGGGTTATAATTGATTCAACACAGAAAGGAACCTAAACCGTAGATCTCAAAAACTCCATGACCACCGTCGATGGTGTAGCAAGCCCAAGAGTAGAAACTATGAGAAACGAGCCTGCTCATGCCACACACAGGGCAGAGCCATAAGAAACCACGCAGAATCCAAAGCACATATCAAGTGTACAGATAATCAAATGTGCAATTAACAGAAATTGCCAGATGTCCCTCCATATTATCCCTTTGCAAATCTCCAGGAGTTGGGAGCTTGCCCAAGGTAGCAAGTACTTAATGAAACCTAAGTGAATAGGACCAAACCTTTTACTGTCACCGGAAAGTAACGAAATGACTAATGGATAAATGTTATGCCAGAACAGTAAAGTGCTGAGACATATTACAAGGTTACATGTCATAAGGACCATTTCATACGTTGGTAATACCATGTAAAAAAAAAAAATTATGTTGGAGACATTACAATGCACTAACCAGAATGCCAAATATTTAAGTAAAAAGGCAAACCTCAAGTACTCAGGTATCAACCAAACCCTGAAAACCAAGGAGTACTCAGGTATCAACTAAACCCGAAATACAGGGACAGAATGAACAACTGAATTCAAATAAATAATAAGGGAAATTTTTTATATTAAATTATAGAAAATAAAGTATTGTGAACATTGGCCTATCAATATAAACTAAGTTAGTGACTGAGAGAGCTGGAATAGAAGCAATAATTTATACAAGAACTGAAAATAATTATGACAATAAACCCACAAGGATTCATCCTCTGTAGCTTTCAGAACCCTAACCTCTCGGAAAGCAGGGCATACTACAACACTAATGCTACTTCGAATATGCAAGCTATGTAGAAATTGCAACATTATTTCGACCAAGAGAATACAACTTTAAACATGATAAAACCCACACAGAGAGACTGCTCGAAGCATTACCTTCTCTAGAATATAAAGAAGGGTAAACAAGTATAAACATATGAAGAATTGAAATTTATTCCTAATAGCATTAGGACTGTCCAAAGTAACTTCGAGAAAGGAAGTTAACTGAGCCGGGCTAGGGTTTGAATTCACCCAACCCTCAAAATTGTATACAATCACCAAATCACCTGCCTAGAGGATGTCGTTAAACAAAATAACTTTAGATACTCGAAAAACTGATAAAACAACAAAGGGCCATACAAAAACCCTTTTTATTTACCAAATGTATATAGCCTTCCAATGAATGACAATTTTTAAACAAAATTACTGATAAATATAGTCACAACAAATATTTCATAACTTTAGACTCTTTATAGAGCCAAAACCCCAACCGAGTGAACCGAGCAGAGAACTACCAGGCAATCCAAATACCCAGAAATGGATGAGATTTCCATTATCACGTTTGGAGAGACGACTGAGGGTTCCTTTCAAATTTTCATCCAATGCTTATCTTTGCAAGAAACCTCCACCCCAGCTGGGAGGAGAACCGAAGGTTAAAACCATAAACAACAACAAAATAAAGATTGTGAAAGAACATAACAGATGAAACTACCTAGAATATTACATGGTCTAACTTGACTGTAGAATCTTTTCACTGTAGGAGACTGAGCCATGAAACCTAAAGAACCTGGTAAGTTAGCCGGAGCATTTAGAAAACTTAAAGCGACCATAGTAAACAATTTTGGAGCAACATTTTCTAGCAACCAGCTAGTGAACAGGAATACTTGAGCGAAAAGGAAAATTTCCACAGAGCATGGTGACGCCATTACAAGAAGAGGGAAAAATAAAAGGGCAATCACACTATACCGGAGGCATAGAATCCTAAGGTTCTCCTCCACCGTCCGATACAAATGAAAACCAGAGACTGCCGAAACGAAGTAAATCCTGAAGCCATCGTCAGAGCAATATTACATTAAAGACTCCAGCAAGGTGCCACCTCCACTTAGGACGAGCAACAACTAGCAAGATAATTTGAAGTGGGAGGTCAAATGGTGAAGAATTGATTGCAGCTCAGAAACGGAGTAGTCATCAAGGACTGAGGTAAATATAAAGTGTATTGTTTAATAAATTGAAATGTGAGAATGACAAGTGGCCTGTGGCTTGGCAGAGAACTCTCTATTGTATAACCTTCACACCTTAAGTCACAGGTTGTGTATATCATAATCTGCATGATTGTATGAGTTATAATAAGAATTCAATGCTATATTAAGTCTATTTATAACGAATAATTACATTGATAAATTCATAGTTTTTACATTTAAGTTCTATGTGTACCATAGAGTAGTTAAGTAATTTTTTTTTACTATGTATATAGTAACTTGTGGATGTGTGACATGTGGTATTAGAGTGCTCAGGTTGCAAAACTGAGGCCTTTGAAATATAATTGAACAACAACATTGGTGATGTGCACAGAGGAAGCCGGGAAGGAGTCATCATAAGGAGAACTAGAAATCTACCACACATATTGGTAATGGGAATAGGGCCAACATAATATCAAGAAGGAAATCTTGAGGTATGGGTGCAGTTGGGTGATGAGCCACGAAATACCGACATAGCCATCAGGGAAATTGTATAAGAGTTGAATGATGAGATGGCCCGACTACGGGCACATAATGAAAGACTGATGCAGGAGCAGGAAAATATTATGAAGAGTCTATCAGAGAGGCAAAATCATCGGCCACTAATTCCTAGCCCAAAGCATGAAAATATGACAGGAGAGCAAGAATTTTGAACCGAGAATGTGGAAACAGAAGGTGGTGAAGAGAATCGTTAAGAAGAATTAGATAATGTATCGAGGCACAAGACATAGAAAAGATAGAAAATGGAAATTCAAGGGGAGTTTCGAAAAATAAAGCCTCCTCTCTTTGATGGTGAACAGGAAGAGGTAGTGGAAGCCTGGCTCAATATGAACAATTATTTTCAACTATATGAATACGATCATAATCTAAAGGTTCGCCTAGCCATCTTCTAGCTACAAAAGATAGCCAACCTGTGGTGGGAGGAAGTAAAAATAGTTCAGGAAGTAAATGAACAAAGCATAACCTCAGAAAAATTCCAAAGGTGTTATAAAGAAAATTATCTAACCGAAAGATTTTATGATGAAAAGGAAAAGGAATTTTATGATCTCCAACTAGGCTAATTGTCCATCGATGAGTTCATAACAAAATTCACATCATTACTTTAGTATGTCCCTTAAATACGAGAATAAAAGGCACAAGTGCAGTGGTATATCAATAGTCTCCCATTGTTCATGAAAGAATGACTAGATTTTCATAACCAAAAGACCATGGATGAAGTTATACGAAAAGAGAGGATATGCTACTAACAAAGAAAACCAAAGGGAGATGTGGGGAAGAGATGGGTCAATAAAACAGGGATCAAATTTACTTCTAGCCACAAGGGAAATAAGGCCACACTCAACAAAGGATTGTTTAGAGGCCAAAATAATCGCAATTTGAATAGGAATCAACCCAGCTTTAAGTTACCAGGTGAATCAAAGGTGAGTGAACAATCAAGCATAACAAAAGTAGAAGTGAACAATAGACCACCTGTACAGTGTTGGGGATGCAGAGGCCCGCATTATGTCAAAAATTGCCCACACCTCAAAGGCGCTGATCTATTTTCATAAATTCAAGAAGCATCCCTAAAATTAATGCAACCCTTGAAGACCACCTAGCAGAATTTGAACCAACCATGGTTGAATTCAAAGCTAAAGGTTTTGACCAAACCATATCCATTTTAGTTGATCCTGGAGGTTCCTTCAATTACATTAGCCCGAAGATACTAGAACAATGTTGTTTGCAGGCTGTTAAGTTTAAAAATCCTTGGTTAGTACAACTAGTCATGGGAAAAAAAAGAAGGGTGTTGGCCAAAGTTAGTAATTGTCCCCTAACATTAGTTGGTCAGTGTATCATGGAAAATATGAATGTGCTACCATTGGGATCATACAACATCCTTATAGGTATGGACTGGATGGAGAAACATTGGTCCCTCATTAACTATAAAACCAAAATCATCAATTACCTAAATGAGAAAGGAGAGAGACATGAAATTCAAGGTATTCAAAAACCTCTGCAATTAAGACCTGTAACAACCTCCTAACTAGCAAAAAATTATCAAAAAAGGGTTCCGAGTTTATGCAATACAAGTGGGGTATGTTGATTCTAAAGATAAAACTGGTTCTTTAGAGAATATACCAGTGGTACAAAAATTTTTGGATGTATTTCCTGCAGAAATTTTGGGACTACCCTCGAAAAGGGATATAGATTTCACCAATGAGTTGATTCTAGGAGCTGTCCTGGTCTCCCAAGCCCCTTACTCTACGAGTATACCAGAGCTAATAGAAGTAAAAATGCAGCTACAAGAGCTGCTTGACAAAAAGTATATCTGTCCCAGTGTGTCCCCTTTGGGAGCTCTAGTGCTCTTTGTTAAGAAGAAGGATGGAACCTTGCGAATGTGCATGGATTACCATCAGTTAAATAAGTTGACCATTAAGAATAAATACCCCCTCCCCTTTATAGATGAATTATTTGATCAGGTAAAGGGTGCAACCGTATTCTCAAAGATCGATCTCCGCCTGTGTCATCACTAGATTATAATAAAAGCGGATGATATAGAAAATACTGCATTCATGACTTGTTATGGGCATTATGAATTCTTAGTGTTTCCCTTTGGACTGACTAATTCCCTAGAAACATTCATGTGCCTCACGAACAATATATTTCATCATTTTTTGGACAAGTTTGTGTTAATATTTATTGATGATATACTGATCCACTCTCGAAGCATGGAAGAACATAAGGAACACTCTGTATTGTTCGGCAAGTCCTAAGAGAACACCAGTTGTACGCTGAATATAATAAAAGTGATTTCCTTAAAGAAAAATTCTAGTACTTGGGACATATCCTCACCAAAGATGGAATCGCGTTAGACATAGAGAAAATAAAGACTTTCATGGAGTGGTTGGTGCCAAAAGATGTAGCTGACATAAGATCGTTCATGGGTCTGACCGGATATTATAGTTCGTTCATGGAAGGATTTTCTAGGGTGGCATACCCTATTACCTCTCTGCAAAAGAAAGGAAAATCGTTTAGGTGGACCCCTGATTGTTAGAGGAGTTTTTTTCAGGTCAAACATTTACTCACCACTGCACCCATCTCTAGCATTGTTGATCCCAATAAAGAATATGTGGTTTGTACGGATGCTAGCAAAGAAGGTGTAGGTGGTGTACTAATGCAAGAAGGCAATGTTGTTTCCTATGAATCAAGGAAGCTTAAAGAATATGAGAAAAAGTATTCGGCCTACATCTTAGAGCTGACAATAGTCATCCATGCCTTAAAGATGTGACGAAATTACTTGATGGGTAAGAAATTTATGTTAATGACTGATTATCATAGTCTAACAAAAATGTTAGGCAAACTCATTCAGCTAACTTCTTAAGTGAATTCGATTTCAAAATCAAACACTTGAAGGGAAAAGAGGACCAGATTGTGGATGCCTTAAGTTAAAAGGTAAATTGTTTGTATGAAATTTCTTTTAGTGAATCAGGAACTACTTTTTATGAGCAAATTCGAGAAACAACCATGCATTTATGGTAGCAAGGTAAAACATTCAACAACCATGAACAACTATTGGGTTATGAGGTAAATTGTGATGATTTGTTCATTTATAGGAAAACGATTTATGCACCACGAGAAAAATCTCAAAAATCTATTTTTAGATGAATATCATAAGATTCCTTATGCAGGCCACCTCGAATACGATAAAATGATTACTTCCCTTAGAAATGAATTTTTCTAGGCTGGTATGAAGAAGAAGGTAGCAGAATATTTAGCCTGCTGTTTGGAATGCCAACAAGTAAAGGCATAGCACCACCACCCAGTAGGATTGCTCCACCCAATTCATATTCCTGAATGGAAATGGGAAACCATGTCCATCGATTTCATTACTGGACTACCGAAGTCCGAAAGGAAAAATGACTCAATAATGGTGGTAGTGGGAAAATTGAGCAAATCTTCTCATTTCTTACCAGTACAGTCAACTTATAGAGTAGTAAAAATTGCTAACATTTTTATGAAAAATATTTTTAATTTGCATGGAGTACCCAAAATGATCATTTCTGATCGTGATGTGAAATTTACATTAGCGTTTTGGAAAGCTCTATTTGAAGGATTGGGCACGCAACTACACTTTAGCACTACATATCATCCTTGAACGGATGGGCAGGCAGAATGAGTAAACTGAGTAGTCGAAGCCATGTTGCGGATTTATGTAATGCAACAACCATCGAAATGGGAGGACTACCTGCACATGGTAGAATTTGGGAATAACAATGGGTATCATACATCCTTATAAATAATTCCCTTTTAAGTGATATACGGGTGTAAGTAGAGGACACCCTTGAGTTGCAGTGGTCCAGAGAACAAATTAATGTTATGGCCAGCTGTGTTAGAGGAAAAGGAAGATATGGTTAAAAAGGTATGAGCTAATTTGAAAGTCGCTCAGGACAAGAAAAAGAGCTTTGCGGATAGGAAAAGTAGTTTATGGAAATTCCAATTGGCAGATCACGTTTACATCCGGGTACGAGCCAAGAAAAACACCTTGCAATGGACCAGATGTGCTAAACTAGCACCCTCATTTTTTTGTCCTTTCAAATTTTAGCGCAAATTGAGCCACTGGCTTACCAGCTTGCCTTACCCAGCCATATTTGTGTGCATAATGTTTTTCACATTTCTCTACTTAAGAAATACATCTATGATGCTAATCACATAATCATCTGGCAAGAAATTTAGGTAAAATATATAGTAAGTTTTTTCCTTCTGAATTCAAACTTATTAAACAAGTTGGTTTATGATTTAAATTATTTGGTGCTATGTATAGGTCGAAATGGAAGGCGAGTTCTTGGTCAAACATCTAGTTGTGCTTGATCGGCGAGAAGTAATGCTGAGGAAATCAGTTATCACCCAGGTTAAAGTGCAATGGCAGCACTATGGGCTGGAGGAGGCTACCTAGGAAGATGAGTAGGTTATGAAGGAGACCTTTCCAGATTTATCCTTAGAAGGAAAACATTGGGACGATGTTACATCTTAGGGGGGGAATATGTTATATCCCTAGAAAATGTAAATATTTAAATCACTGCAGACAAACAAAAATGTTTATTATTTTGAAGTTATAAAAGAACTCTTTCTTGAATTAGTTTATGAAAATGTAAAATAGCAGTTATATGTAAATATTATTTTACAAGTTGAAGTAGTTAGGTTTAACATTTACATGTACCTAACTGATTTATTGAGGATTTATTCAAGAAAGATCAAGAGGATAGAGGTATATGACATCAAGGAGAATGATGAGAAAAAAAGTAAATATGTGGTGAAATGTCACACAGTTTTATGTGGCTACATCTAGTTTGGACCAGATAGTGGTGAGACTGTGAGTTCTCATCGAAAAGGAAGAAAGTTTCTGTATTTAAGAAAAACATAAGGGGAGACTAACTAGCGTAACAATGTCAAGGTTGGGAGGCAAAGAAAAGAGAAGAAAGGTCTGGTTGTCGATTGAAATGGGAAAACATCTGGGAGACAACGGTCCAGATAATTGAAAATTCCTTGTGTTTAACAGTTAGACATTTATCTTGTATGTTGATATAAATCTATGCATGATAATCACTACCAGAAAATAGAAATGGACTAGTTAATCTATTGTATTTTCATAAGGATCCCATAAATAGACATTTCATCATCTAGATAAAGGAAAGAATACTCAGTACTCAGTAAAAGGGCATAGCCAAACTCAATAAGCCATAACTAGAAACTGACAGAGGTTTGTTAAAGAAATTATCATGCCAATAAGATAAACTATTTAACCTAGTTTTAATATTTATTCACCAACCAGAATGCAAAATATTTAAGTGAAAAGGCGAATCTCGATTACTTAGGCATGAACCAAACCTTGAAAAGCAAGGAGTACTCAACTATCAACTAATTCCTGAATACAGGGACAAAATGAACAAATGAATTCTAATAAATAATAAAGGAACATGTGTATATTAAATTCCAAAAAATAAAGTATTATTAGCATTGGCCTATCAATATAAACTAAGTAAGCGAGTGAGAGAGCTGCAGTAGAGGCAATAATTTATACACGAACTAAAAAGAATTACGGCAGTGAACCCATGGCGATTCATCCTCTGTAACTTTCAAAACCCTAACCTCTGGGAAAATAGGGCCTACTATGACACTCATGCTACTTAGAAGATGTAGGCTATGTAGAAATTACAACATCAGTTCGACCAACAAAATACAACTTTAAACATGATAAATCCCAAGTAGAGAAACTACGAGAAGCATTACCTTCTCCAGAATATAAACAAGGGTAAACAAGTAAAAACATATCAAGAACTGAAATTTATTCACAATAGCGTTAAGATTGTCTAAAGTAACTTTGAGAAAGGAGGTTAACTGAGTCGGGTCAGGGTTTGAATTCACCCAACCCTCAGCATTATATACAATCACCGAATCACCTGCCTACAAGACGACGTTAACTAAAATAAATATAGATAGTCAAAAAACTGATAAAACAACAGAGGTCCCATAAAAATCCTTATCATTTACCAAATATATACAGCCTTCCCACTGTTGACAATTTTTAAACAACATTACTAATAAATAGAGTCACAACAAATATTTCATAACTTCAGACTCTTTATAGATCCCAAAACCCAACCGAGTAAACCGAGCAGAGAATCGTTAGGCAACACAATACCCAAAAAGAGGTAATACTACCATTACCACATTTATAGAGCCAAGCGAGGGTTCCCTCCTGCTTTTCACCCAATGCTTTATCTCTGTAAGAACCCTACACCAGAGCTGGGAGGAGAACCGAGGGTTAAAACCATAAATAACAAAAAAATAAATATTGAGAAAGAACCATAGTAGATGAAAGTACCTAGAATAGTACCTGATCTAACTCGATCATAGAATCTCTCCGCTGTAGGAGACTGAGCCATGAAACCCAAAGCACCTGATAAGTTTGCTGGAGCATTTGGAAAACTTAAAGTGGCCACAATAGACAATTTTGGAGCAACAGTTTCTAGCAACCAACTAGTGAATGGGAATACTTGAGCGAAAAGGAAAATTTCCATATAATATGCCGAAGCCATTACCAGAAGTGGGGAAATGAAAGGGAAATCACACTATACTAGAGGCATAGAACCACAAGGTTCTCCTCCACTATTCGATCGAAATGGAAATGAGAGACTGTCGATCTAGAGTAAATTCCGAAGCCTTCATCGGAGCGGAACAACATTAAAGACTCCAACAAGGTGCCACCTCCACCTAGGTTGAGCAACAACCAACAAGTTAATGCGAAGTGGGAGGTCGAATGGTGAAGAATTAATTTCATCTCAGTAAATGGAGAATCATCAAGGATTGAGTTAAATACAAAGTATATTGCTTAATAAATCGAAATGCAAGAATGACAAGTGTCCTGTGGCTTGGAAGAGAACTCTTTAGTGTATAACCTTCACACCTTTTAAGTCACTCATTATGTATATCATAATCTGCATAATTGTATATGAGTTATAATAAAAAGTAAATTCTATACTAACTTTGTTTATAATGAATAATTACATTGGTAAATTCATTGGTTTTACAATTAAGTTCTATGTGTATCATAAGGTAGTTAAGTAAAAAAAATTACTATGTATAAAGTAACTTGGGGATGTGTGACAAAGAAAGATTAATTTTTTAAGGTAAATCCCTCTATCAAGTTTCCATATATTTCCAAAACCTATATTATAGTTAAATTTAAGAAAATAAATTTAAAAATCTTTGAGAAAAAATTATAATCTAATTAACTTTAGGAAACTAGATTTCTTAATTAAAAAACATTTTTGACATTAGAGAGGGAATGCCCTTTGGTTGTCGTGTACCTAGTCTCAACTTTCTATGCACCTCATTAAATAATTTAAAAGCACACTAGAATGATTGATTTCATTAGTTTAGCAGTCCGTGTGGTGTTGTGTGGTCACTTCTCTGGACTATAAATACTGACAGCAGTGCCCTTGTCATAATAGGTATATTATCTATGTTTTGTAATGCTAGCAAGCTTCATTTGTTTATATTTCTAATAGATCACCTAATTATTGTGAAGTCTAGGAATATTGAGAAAGCCAAAAGATCACCGAAATGTTTTGGTTGCGGATTCATGTGAGATCTCCAGAGTTCTTCAACCTCTGATTTCACCCTTCAGTATTGTCAATGTTCAAGACCGGTATCAACGACAAGATGATGGAATTTTCTTAGCTCTCAATACAACTGATTGTGAAGTCCAGGAATATTAAGGAAGCTAGAAGATCACCAAAATGTTAACATTGGAGACCGGTATCATTGACAAGATGATCGAATTTTATTATCTCTCAATACTGCTGATTGTGAAGTCTAGGAATATTGAGAAATCTAGAAGATCACCGAAATGTTAACGTTGGAGATCAATATCAGTAACAAGATAATGAAATTTTATTTTGCACATATTTGCTCCTGACCCTATAATATTGTAGCATGCCAGTGATAAAATATGAGAATCCATATTAATTTATTAATCAAATGCAATTACATATATACAAGAAGTGTTGTCTCAAGATAGGTATGTTATATTGGACACACAGTCTATTGGTTGAAAGATTATCTCAACCACACACCAATCTAGGAAATATATCCTAACTACTAGGAACATACTCCTTTACTTAGTAAGAATCACAACTGAGAGAAGTAGAAATTAGATATTCCAACTCTCCCCCTTAATGAGTACTTTTCTCCATATCAATCTGCAAAATCTAGTTGTGGTCAAACATAACAAAAGAATATGTCAACATCCATATAAAGAAAAACCATCCATCGAAATGCATGGGTGTTAACTGATGCAACCGTTAGTCTTTTAGGATGTCCTTTGCATACATGGTTTTGTCAAACATTATAGCTGCATACATGTACCTGTACCTGTAAATCTCCCTCCATCATTGTTAACTTGCGTTTTGTTAGATTACTCGTAAGCATGCATTTGGTTTTATCGGATCACCTTCAACCATGCCTCCAAGGGCTCTGAGAAACCCATGCTAAACACAGCCAGAAAGGCCCACCTCAGCTGCTATGGGCCACAAATCTGCCACTACGGCACTCCAGCAACTAAGGCTCACCAAAGACCTGACTCAACGAGGCCAAGGGTTTTCTTGGCTAACCCTAAACCATGCCTAGAGGAATCTCTGGCCCACTTCACTCTTACATG
Source organism: Pinus taeda (assembly GCA_000404065.3). Lineage (NCBI taxonomy): Eukaryota > Viridiplantae > Streptophyta > Pinopsida > Pinales > Pinaceae > Pinus > Pinus taeda. The sequence goes on along the minus strand of APFE030827497.1, from coordinate 21,641 downwards.
TCATTTTTGGCTTACCACAAACTAACATTGCAAATGTAAAGTGGTTTTTAGATTACCACAAACTATATGGGGATACACATGCCTTACAAAGCTTACAATACAATTCCATCTCTTTGGAGTTACCAGGTACACACATTACAAAGACCACTACAAAACATCATAGATTTGCTTACATTACAACTGTGATTTAGATTACAACATAATAGAGTCTATTCCACAAAAACAAACAAACTCACACTAACTTTCACCTAGCTGTCCATCATAGTTTAATTGTTTTTTCTACTTAGTTAACATCTTGGGCATCTTTGTCAATTAAATCTTGGAATTCCATGCTTAACATGTCGTGATTTGTTAGAGTCGTGAATTCTAACAAAATAGATTTACCTAAAGTGAGTTAGCTAGGCTCAATAAGGAACAATAATTTTATCCATGATTCCAAAAAATAAAAATAACTTTGATATTAACCAAACATCAAATTTCTCTATCTCTACCCACAGATGATTTTAGATCACTATAAAAAAACAATCACACCACAATGAGCTCTCCACCATCCGCTAATCGACGTCACACAAAGCTAGCCTTAGGCAAAATATTAGAATGAAACCACAATGAACCAAGTTAGACAACGAACCTCATGCTCAGATTCAAAAGAGAAACACTCTCCTAGAACACTTCAAACAACACTCTTTGTCCAGTTCAAACGCTCCATTCCCTTTGACACACTTGAAGCGACCTCACCATAATCAAGTCAACAAGTATGTAGTGCTCCACAATAGGTACCTCGATTGGCCTACATTCTCAATTCACCATTATGTAGTTCACCAGGTGGACTCCACAAAATTTAGTTAACCTTTTCATAGGACAAATTCCACATCTATTCACTGACAAGGTCGTGGAATTAGAATGAGTTTGTGCCCTGTGGAATGGTAATTACCATGGGAATATAGCAAAGGACCATCATCACCACGCCCTTTGGTGGGGTCAAATCGGTAGTTTACACGACACATGTGTTCATGAACAACGAGGACACAGACATGCAGAATCTAGTGGATCCCCGGATAGTAGACACTGTGGATCCCCGGATACACCACACTTAAGAAAATCATGATTGATTTCTTTCGGTGCCATTGGTGAGTCTAGGAGGCCACCTATTTTAGTTGTATAAGGGTTAGAAGCTTCATAGTTGTCCTCTACCCATGGATTAGGCATACCCAAGATGATAACTGTGAGGGCAATTCTTGGTGGAAGTGGATGACCCATCGACGCAATCAATATTTTTGATGATGATTATGAATTTCATCTTTCAATAAATGGGAGGAATTAGAGAAAATGTAGAATAAATGTGATCGTGAATTTCTTGTCGAAATGAAATCAGAGGGATTGAGGAATAGAAGGCCGCAGACGTTAAACAAGGGAATGAGGAAGTGGCAGCCTGAGGATATGTTGAAAGGTGAGAACTGTGTGTATGCCTAACAACGTGAAGGCAAATTGTTCTCAACATTTCCTAGGCACAGGATCCACATATGCCCTCCCCACAAGAGCACCTAAAGGTGAGCGAGGGGTCTATCTCGTTCTTGATCAGGGTGTCTAGGACTATAGGCCCGCACTCCTTCGTATTTATCATGTAGTTCTCTGTGCGCTCAGGATCCCAGTGGTATATCGCAAAGGTCTTTGGCTTTGCTACAGATGAGGTTGTGTTAGAGAAGGATCGAATGAGAAGCAAACCCTCCCCTTTTCCTCCACTGGGGGGCCAACAAAACACACACAATATTGTTGACATTGTATGGATGTATGGAATAATCGATCGCTCAGGTCCCTTCCCACAACCTCCAGAACCGATTCCTAAGAATCGTAGACTCACCATTGAGTAATACACTCCCTCGACTTTCAAAACTAGAGTCGAACCTTGCTGGATGGACAAACTTAAAGAAAACTAAAAGCAAAATATCCTCTCTCTTATTTGTTTAGGCTAGGATGGGCCAAGCTTCCTCAACCCAAGGGGGCCCAAGCCCACAAGGGGCCAGGCCTTTAGGGCTCTGATACCATGATAAAATATGAGAATCCAGATTAATTTATTAATCAAATGCAATTACATATATACAAGAAGGGTTGTTTTAAGATAGGTATGCTATCTTGGACACATAGTCTATTGGTTGAGAGATTATCTCAACCACACACCAATCTAGGAAATAGATCCTAACTACTAGGAACAAACTCCTTTACTTAGTAAGAATCACAACTGAGACAAGTAGGAATTAGATATCCTAGCAGCGAGCACTAGGAATGGATATGAGCCCGCTTATCTCTCAATCAAGCTTTCCCTAATGAATCTATCCCTCCTTGGCTATGTATACAACTAATTTTGAAGTCTTCCTTTAATAGAATGTCAAGCAATATATGAATCTTCCTAAATGCATATTTTTGTTTAGATAATTTAGGTATCCATCTTTGCTATTTTCCAACGTGAAAGCCTGAGGAGTACTGCAACTTCTGATGCATGCACATTTCAATGGTTTTCTCAAAGGTTCTCTAACTCCCGTATCCTTAATTTGATTTGAATAAAGAGATTTTGTTGTAGTTGTTGAATGGTTTGCTCAAAGGTTTTCTAACTTTTTCTAGCATATCTAATTTGAGAACAAATTTTCACTATTTACCTTCTATCCATTAAAGATGGTAATGGTTCATTGTAAGATCTTTTATCTTGTCTCTGAAGACCGAATGAAAGTATCACTTTTATGTAAATATTATTTTTTATA
>APFE030827497.1:6902-18357 GCA_000404065.3 Pinus taeda | reverse complement strand
TTAAGTTGAGCAGGGAGAATACAAAAATTACACCATTATTAAAATTAGTTAGGTTTTTTTTATGGTTTGGTTTTTTAGTTGTATTTTCAGGTTATTATTATTTTAAATTTTGTGAGGAATTGTTGAAATTAAAAATTTGAATTATATAGTTGGCATAATAAAGTTACATAAAAAAATTAATATTTATTAAAAAAATCTAAAGTATTATAATAATAATAATTTAAATTTCATCTAGGTAGTTTTGGATAGATGGTGATCTAATGCTTTGTTAAGACACTTTTTGATATGAAGTCACCGATTCAATTGTCCACCGAAATCAAAGTGATATATTAAATACGATAAAAATATAATACTTTCAAACTTACAAAAAAATTAAACTCCACATTAAAATTAAATAATTAAAACTTGTAATTATAAAAATAACACTAAATATAAAAATTATTTACTAACTAATTTTCTCAAACAAACAATTAAACTCTTATTTAGAAAATACAAATAAACATTAATTGTTTAATTAAAATTCTAGGTTACCATGCTTCATAAGAGGGCTTTTTAGTTTTGAAATACATATTGAAACTTATGAAAAATCCAGAAAATATTCAATATAAAAATTTAGTAAATTAAATTTACCCTCCATCACATTTTATAGAAACTTTGTGATACGAGATAGAAAGGAAAAATTAGACTATCCTTTTGTACTTAAAAACACAACACATGTCACGCCCGCTTAATTTTTACATAATTTGTATGTGATTAACCAAATACAACTTTGAAGAATTTATTCCTCATTGTACATTTGGGCGGATTGGATTAACTGTAAGAACTGCTTAAGGTCAGTATTGTATACCATCTGCATGTCAAGCTAATACAACTTCAAGGAATTCATTTGAGCAGAGTGAGTTAATATATATTCACCACATGAATACTGCATCATGGTACTTTCAATATTTCAAGTAATGAATTCGCTGAATATGGTGTATGCCAACAAAAAAACGTTTTCTCGAATTTATTCAAATAAGCATATAATTTGAGTGTCAGAGGGTTTAAATATTAGATTTAATTTCAACTACTGGTTAGGTGTCAAAACTGTCTTTACAAGAGTCTCATTTCAGTTTGAGTTAGTCGAGTTTAACTCGAGTAATTTATTAGTTATGTTTCCAATGTAGTCTTATTTAAATGATTTATAAGACTGAGAAGAGAAAATCCTCTGCTCCATCTTTTTGTTTTCTTCAATTTTTGTCATGGTATCAGAGTTTAGCCTGGGAGAGACTCTTTGAGAGCAACATAGATCACAACAGTTTGAATATGGCTCCCTAAGAGAGCAATGATGTGATCGAAGACAGAAGCAGAGAGAATAGCTGATCCAACATAAGACTCTTTCATAGGGCAGCGAAAGTTTGTAGAAGCCTACTACGAAGAAGGAGAGAGAGAGAATGTAAGACTCTTTGAGAAAGTAGTCAAAGTTTGAAGAAGATTGAAGAATCCTGCAAAGAAGCCGTAGGAGAATGAGCCGGTTCTGAATTAAATTAAATTAAATTTTTATGTGGTTGTAATTAACGGGGAGTGTTGGAGAATCTAATTTCAACCGCTTTTTAGGTGTCAAAACTAGCTCTCCAAGTGGTTTGTTTAACTCCAGTCATTTGTTATTGTTGTTTCCAATGTAATCTTATTTAAGTGAGTCGTAATACTTAGAAGAGAAAGTCTTCTGCTCCATCATTTTGTTCTCTGCAATTTTTACACAAAATACTAATACTAATAATTAATATATGAATCAAAATAACAATGAGGAGCACCATGAATTTGGTGAAGAAGATGAGTTATAGAAAACTAAAATCATGTCCAATCCTTGTTATCAAATGTACAGAGCACAATACTCACCATAAGCTCACTGGCCTCCTTTGCATGTCTCTAAATAAATGTAGTGTTATTTCCTCTGGTTTTGTTTTTCCTCTTAGGTGTTGTTTTTTGGGTTTAAAAGTTCTTATATTTTACATTTTAAACTGTATAAATTTATGCATATAATCCTAATGCATGCTGGAGGGTGGATGCCACTGGGAAACCAATACTCTTGGATTTTGTTCCTTCTCTCGACAAGGCTTTTAAAGAATTATCACGGCCAACAATGGTGCCTCACAAAGTCCAATGTCGTTGGCTAGAGAAAATTCTGATGTAATAAGATGTAACTTGACTATAAATGAGAGGCCAACAAACATACTTTCTCAACAGTAAACCCTAACCCCAACTAAATGCGTACTTTCATTTCTTAAATTCAGATGATGCAACTTAGTAATTATTAATATTATCAATTTATTTTATCAGAAAGATTTTCACCCTATAAAGTAGAAATTAATTAGAAAGAGCTGAAATTTATTTGATGCCTTCTATTTTCAACTTTTAATTATTTATATTATATGTTTATTTTATTAGCACGATCATATTAATAAATGTGGTTATGATATATATTTATCAATCATATACGAAATTATATTAGTAAATATAGTTAGATATATTTCAATAAACAAATGTCAATATTATATATTTAATATTATTAGATTTAAGACTTTTGTGATCTATAGATAAATGTATTTGGATGAATCACATCATTAGGATTTGGTCTATGTTTCAAACGTGCTAATGTGGTCATCCTAGGGACAAGGTGAAGAAATAAGTCAACCTTCAAGAATAAATAGCATGGATCATCAGTGAAAACGAGTTGTTGGTGATTAGTTAATGGTAAATTAAAAATCCATATTAACAAAAATATAATTATAATAATGATATTATAAAAATAATTGTTATTTATTATTATTATATTAATTATATATATTAATATTATATAATAATTTATAATAATAATTATTATTTATTATTTTGTAAGCTTTGTAGAGCCTTCCTCATTCATTCATAAAAAGGAGAGAATACACCCAACCTTCTTCATTCATTCATAAAAGGAACATACACCCATCATCACGTGGTGAGGTCACCTCAATCTGCCTAATGGGAAACCAGGTCTACATACTGCATTATAAGCCAACCAAAAGAAAAATAGTTTAAGACTATCTTTTAGTCTATCATCTAAATATCTACTACATAATATCAAAGTATGTTTTTCCTGCATTTGTACTTAACAAAAATACAAAATCATACTAGTCTATACATACTATTAATTATCACAGTATTCCATAGGAGTTTGATATTTCACGGTCGATCCAAGTAATTCAGTTTCAGGAAGACATAATATGTTTTTCTATGTGGTTGAGGCAGACATTCTGTTGTTAAATCTGAAACTGGATAAGCTGAGATTCTTTATGAATTTCTAGAAGAACAAGGTCAGTCTTGGCCAGAGTAGTTGTAGGAGTGGACAAAGCTCTTTCTACAATGTATTTCATGAGTCAATACAGGGAAACAATTTGTTTATACTAGGAGGACCAACCTCTGGTATGACCAGGGTCTTAAGCTAATTCCAACCATTCCTTAATATCCAAATTCTCTTAAGCTACATTTCGATTCAAATCTGCTTCCCACATAGAGATAAATTAACAAAATCTTTGGTTGAGTGCCTGTCTGGTATGCCTGGGCCACTTCATGAATGACTCCAAAAGTTATTCTATGACCTTAGCCTTGAGAAGGACATTCTTGGGGCTGACTACCACCATGTCGAGTCCCTGCACGATATCTTAAACCCATATTCTCACCTGACTTAGTGTTTCTACTGGAGGAAGGTCGAGCCATAATGTTGTCACACTTGCCACTATAATAAAACAAAGAACTGAGATGGAAACACTCAAACCATAACATACAGTAGGTTTTAAGGTAATGAATCTGGAGCATGTACGTCAAAATAGCACCTGAAGGTATAACACAAAAGAAATTCACAGAACTATGAGATTGAACCAAATAAAACAAATACTTTCCACGGTTTATGATATGGGTGAATGGATAAATGCGGACATCATCAATCCATGGCTCCTCGAGCCGCAGCAGGATGAAACCCATAATCCATTTAGACATATAATTTTTCAAAGAATCTCCTCTCATGCTTACGAACAAATATAGAAAAGAGACACGAAACAAATCCCATACCCTCATGCATAGAATATAGAATGGATGTGAGAGCGTTAACCCTCAATGCATACCCATCCAAGAGAGAAGGATGCTCTAAATAACAGAAACAATTCAGCTGAATTGGAGTTGCTAAACATAAAAAACAACATATTCCTTCCATAAATTCTAGAATGCAGACATTCTACCCTGAAATATAGTTTCAGAGACCTTATCCCCATGAATAATCAGACAGACATTAACGAAAGAAGGCGAAAGTGGGAGAATCATAATATAGACATACCCGCATTAGAGAAACATTATAGCAATATAGACAGACATTAGAGCAACCTTTGGCCAGAGGTTCTTGGTTCATATCTTTTTCCATATAGGATTAGGGTTTTGTCGTCTCACCATAAAACATGTCTACAAAAATCCTTTTCCACTTCACTCTCAGATGTGGTTTCTAGCTTACCACAAGCCAACGTAGCATAGTGGTTTTCGGTTGGCCACAAAATCCTGCAATTACAAACTGGTTTTAAGATTACCACAAACTTTATGGGGGTATGCATTCCTCATCAACCTTACATTTCACACTCCAGTTCTTGGAGTTACGAGGTACATACTTTCCAAAGACCAGTACAAAACATCTTAGACTTGCATACAATTAATATGTGTCACTCAAAAATACATCATGCTAGTGAGTATATTAGACAAACTCACACAAATTTGGTTATCCACCATCCTGTAATCTCTAATGCAACTCATCTAATGCCATCTTCACTGTCATGTCTTCACTATATCTGGTGGTGAACAATTCCTACAAATAATTTTTTCTATTGTTGGAATGGCCAATTCCAACATAGACTCAAGCATATGACAATAGTTGGTCAGGCTAATTGTCAAGCATCTAATCCATTCCACCAGACATATATCAATACAATTTTACATCACTTGATACACTCTCACAGTTGGTTTTGACCAAACATAATTATAACCAAGATGTCCCACCACAAATAACAGAATCTATATATACATAAATGAGGGTTGGCTTTCTCATGCCATGGTTTTTCACAAATAAGATTTCAATGGCAAGAAAGACAAAAATTCGAGCAAATTTGGTTAAATGATCCCAAAATACCATAGACATAAGTTCCAAGTGGCTACAAGATCGACACTTATTAGCTCGTTTTCTTTTATTAAAATATTTGTAACAATGAATGAATCCATGGTCATTTTCCATGGATCATCACTAGATTAAACATACCTACATCAGGGTTCCTAGTTTGGCTGCTGTGATGTAGCCATCACGATAGTGTCAAAGAGGCTAAATGCCTCCCACATTGGAGCGATCTGCTCCTCACTCAAATCTTTGCCTATTTCCAGAGATTCTTATGACTTTGATTATGCCCTTACTCAAATAAACCCTATTAATGCTTGTGAAGGGAAGTTGACACAGTCTCAAACAAAGAAACAATTCTTACCATCCTCCCCTTCTAGAAAAGTCACTGTGCCCTTGCCTGATTTACACTCTATCTGTTAGTTTCGTCAACATCTGCTCCGTCTTGCTCCAAAATTGCTTCCCTTCATTATGTCGTCAAGGGTAACAATTTCATCCCCTAATAACACCATTTATTGATCACACGATTCCAAACTCTGCCATAGATTCTTTGATCTTGTGCACTAAATCACCCTCTGTACTAGCTTTTGAGATCAAAATTGAAGCGAGTTAGATCAATGTGAAGGGGAAATTTTTTTTCTTATCACTAACATGAGCTACCCTAGCAGATATTCTCTATAGAGAAGTTGAAGAAAGATTGAAACGTAGAAATAAACAATCAACAAGCACCTGACAGACAAGCCTTCATTAAAAAAGATTGGCTATATAAATCGAACCTTTAGATTTTCTAGCCTTGTTGGTCATCCTTTGACAATATTTTTCACACTACAGAAACCAATGGTGGATCTGTTGTTAAATCCCTAGAAAATTGGAGTTCCTTGACCAGGCAGCACAATATCCTCTACACAACTTTATCACTCAACCATGCCACAAAACTCGAAAATCCACAAAGAGGTTCAGAATGTTCGCTTACACACACAATCATCCTCTATACATAATTTAGTCACACATATACTCCTTCGACATGTATAATGAGTAGCCTACGATTCCACAAAACATGTGGAAGCCACATGTAGGATCAATGAAAATCCTTGTTGCCATGGTGGTTTTCAATCTTCACCTTCACACTGACAACAATATCTAACACAACAATTGCTCACACATATATTCTCTGGCCCAAACAGTCGCTCAACGGATAATGTGATGTCACCCATAAACTTAATCATGCGGTAGGCTTCCACACTCACCACACCAATTTCAATTTTGCAGTCTCTATAAACAGAGATACATTTCAGTAACTGCAACTCCTCCATGGATCTGACAATGGAGATGACACGTGCAGACCACTTAAAATTAGCCAATTTAAGATTAGCCACATGTTTCAGCAGATGATGGACAAACATAAAAAAATACATGTTGCTGACATAAAAAATAATACTCTAAAAGAATACACTCTTATTTCCCTCAGCCTAGGATGAGCGAAGAGCAAGAGGGGCCAGGCCCTAAGAGGCTATGATACCATGTTAAATTTCCATAAGGAAATCTATATTGCCATTAATCAAATAGTGTTACAAATAAATATATGAAGTGTTGTCTCAAGATAAGGAAATTATGTTGGACACAAAATCTATTGGTTGAGAGAATATCTCAACCACACACAAATCTAGGAAACAAATAGAAACAAACTCCTCTATATAGAAAGAATCGCAACAGAGATAAGTAGGAGCTACATATTCCAACACTTAAATGGTTGAGTTACACAGAGTACTAAAAATTAATATATGAATCAAAATAACAACAAGGAGCACCACGATTTTGATGAAGAAGATGAGTTATAGAAAATGGAAATCATGTCCAATCCTTGTTACTAAATGTACAAAGCACAATACTCACCACAATCTCACTGACCTCCTTTGCATGTCTTTGACTAACTGCAGTGTTATTTCCTCTGGTTTTGTTTCTCCTCTTAGGTGGTGTTTTTTGGTTTAAAAATTTCTTATATTTTACATTTAAAACAGTCTAAAAACATATAATCCTAATGTTGGGGGGTGGCTACCACTGGGAGACTGATACTCTTGGATGTTGTTCCTTCTCTGTTGGTCGCATTAACTCTTACCACAAGGCTGGTAAAGGATTATCACGGCCAACAATGGTGCCTTACAAATTCCAATGTCGTTGGCTACATAAGGTTTTGATATAATAAGTTGTAACTTGACTATAAATTAAAGGTTAACACACACACTTTCTCAGTAGTAAACACTAACCCCAACTAAATGTGTACTTTCATTTCTTAAATTCAGATGATGCAATTCTGTAATGATTAATATCACCAATTTATTTTATGAGAAAGACTTTCGGCTTATAAATTAGAAAGAACTAAAATTTGTTTGATGGGTAATGTCTTTAATTTTGTAATTATTTATTTCATGGGTTTATTTTATTGGCACAATAAGATTAATAAATGTGATTATGAAATGCTTATATCAATCACATATAAAATCATATTAGTAAATATGGTTAATCTATGTCGATAAATTTCAATATTATAAATTTAATATTATATTAATGAAATATTAATTATAATAATGATATTATATAGATAATTATTATTTAAAAAAAATATATTATTATTAAGATAAAATTATAATAAAAGTATGTATTATAATAATATGATATTATCAATAATATTATAAACTTTTGGGTTAATTAACCCATGGATATTGATATTATAAACACATGGTATTATTAATATTACTAAAACTCATGGGATTATAAACCAAAAGGACTAGTAAACTCAACACATTAACATTATAAACAATTAGGATCAATATTATAAACCAAGGGGATTAACAAAACCAAGAGTTCATTCTTATTATAAACCCAATGAATTATTGATATTGTAAATCCAAGGGATTAATAAACCCAATAGATTAATATTATAAGCCTAAAGTGTTAATAAAACCAAGGGATTATTAATATTATAAACTCAAGGATTAATAAACCAAAGGGATTAATAACATAAACCCAAATAATCAATAAACCCGATGGGTTGATATTATAAACCCAAAGCATTAATAACCATAAGAGATTAATATTAAAAACCCAATAAATTAATATTATAAACCATATGGATTCTTAATATTATAAATTTAAGGGATTAATAAAACCAAGGGAGTATTATTAAATGCAAGGAATAAATGTAAGGAATAAATATTCAACCCTAGGATTAATATTATAAACCTAAGGGATCATAAACGCAAAGATTACTATTATAAACTGAAGGGATTAATATTGTAAACCCTGTGATGTAATAAACCTTAATATTATAAGCCCAATATTAAAAAACCCTAATATTATCAACCTAATATTAAACCACAATTTTGTAATGTAAGAGTGTGACATTGAATAAATTGCAATGTAATGTAATAATGCAACAATGATTTCCAGATTGATTGTTGCATTGAGACAACTGTAATAATGCAATGTTGGATAATTTTTTTTACCATTCCAACGTCACAATACTAAACCCTAATATAAAATCCTCACATTTAAAACCCTATAATTTACCTTTTATATTAATAAGTTACGAATTAATATTATAAAATTTTGGGATTAATATCATAAACCTAGGGGATTATAAACCAAAGGGATTAATATTATACCCTACAATTAATATTATAGTCCAAATGGATTATAAACCCTGGGATGAATATTAAATCCTAAGATTAATGTATCAAACCTATGATGTCTCCTCCCACTAGCACAATCGGTTGAGGATGGGTCTTGTCAACAAGACGACCCAAGATCAAACCTCATGAAGCTTATTGTGCCCGTGCTAAGGGAAGTAGACACACTAAAATACATTTGACCTAGGCCTCGTGTGGGCCAGGTCATGTGTGATCCGCGGATGACCATGACACCTTAGATTCCCTTGGTTCCTTGTTTCTCAAGCCACGGATCAAGCCTAGAGGAACTCAGATAAGTTGAAAAACACAAAAAAATGTATCAAATCTATGATTAATATTATAAACCCTAATATTATAATCCCTAATATATTATTATGCATATAAGGGATTAATATTATCAACTGAAAGGATTAATAAACCCAAGGGATTATTCATATTATAAACCCATGCGATCAACATTATAAACACAAGGGGTTTGCGGGTAGTAGAAATAATGGAAGAAAACATTTTTGGAAGCCTTTTTTGTACCCAAATGATCAAAAGTTCAACCCCCTTGTACATATATCACCAACCAAGCTTAAAAAAAATTATAAATCCAAGGGATTATTAATATTATAAACTGAAGAGATTAATAATTCGAAGGGATTATTGATATTGTAAACCCAAGGGCTTAATAGTATAAACCCTCAGGGGTTAATAAACTCAACAGATTAATAAACACAACGGATTAATACTATAAGCCGAAAATATTAATATTATAAGCCCAAGGGATTAATAAAACCTAGAGGTTCTTGTTGTTAGAAACCATTGGGATTAATGTTTTAAACCCTAGTGATCAATATTAAACCCAAAGGATAAAAAAACCCAAGGGATTAATATTAATGTCGCAATGCAACATTGAATAAAATGCAATGTAGTGTCATAGTGCAATATTGAATAAATTGCGATGTAATGTAACATTGTGACAATGATTACAAGATTGATTATTCCGTTGAGAAAATGTTGGTGGCAATGTGATGTTGGGGCAAACATTAAGGCCAAGGGATTAATATTATAAACCCAAGGGATTAATAAACCCAAGAGATTATTAATATTATAAATCTAAGGGATTAATAAAACCAAGGGATTAATAAACCTAAGTGATGAATAATATAATCCCAAGGGATTAATATTAAACTCAAGGTATAAAAATTAATGCCACAATGCAATGTTGAATAAATTACATTGAGATGTCCTAATGCGATGTTGAATAAATTGCAATGTAATGTAACATTGCAACAATGATCGTGATATTGATTATCACATTGAGATAATGTTTGTCACATTGTGACGTTGCGACAAACATTAAACCCAAGGGATTAATATTTTAAACCTACATGATTATAAATCCAAGGGAATTATATACAACCATAGGATTAATATTCAAAACCTAATATTATAAACCCAATATTAAATCCTAGTTTTGTAATGTAATAATGTGATGTTGAATAAATTGCAAAGCAATGTAAAATTACGCCATTGATTGTTGTAGTGAGACAATGTTTATCAAATTGCAACATTTGATAGATTTTGTACCATTCTAATGCCATAGTGTTAAACTCTAATATAAATCCCTAACATTATAAAACTCAATATAATAAACATAATAGAATAAATTGCAAAGAAATGTAAAATTGTGACAATGGTTGTTAGATTGACTGTCTTATTGAGACAACATTTGTCACATTGTGATGTTTGATAGACTTTTGTACCATTTTGAAGTCATAGTACTAAACTATAATACAAAGCTATAATTTTATAAAACCCAATAGAATAATCCCTAAGATCAATATTATAAACTCTAATATTAAACCTGAGTGTTATAAATTATAAGCCAAATATTAAACCCTAATATTATAAACCGAATATTAAAAACTTGAACATTATAAACCTTAATACTAAACCTAATTTTGTAATATCTTAATGTGATGCTAGATAAATTTTTATACCATTCCAATCCCACTATATTAAGCCATGATACAAGACCCTAACATTATAAAACCCATTAAAATAAAACCTAATATTATTATTCTATACCCTAAGATTATAAAATCCAAGTTTAATTTATTAGACCCTAGGAAATAAACCCCAAGATTAATATTATAAACCTCAATATTAATATTTTTAACCCTAGTCATCCAGTGTAAGTAACCATCATCATTCATGGTCATCCAGTGTTGTTCATTATACATCATTTATAGATAGACCACGATTCCAAGGGAAAAAATGGTTCACCAAAGCAATCACATTCATTATTGTTGATTGTAATGCCCATGTTGACTATAGTCGACCATGTCAACAATAGTCAACCATAATCAACATTTCTTGTTGTATAAATATTATAAACTCTAACATAGTAACCATATTTATCCCTTGAGTTTATAATACTAATAATCACTTTCATTTATAAATTCCTTGGTTTTATAATATTAATAATCCCTAGCATTTATAATATTAGTCCCATTGGTTTATAATAATAATAATCCCTTGAGTTTATGATATCAACCCCTTGGGCTTTTAATATTAATCCCTTTGGTTTATAAAATTTTATCATTGAGTTTACTAATTC
>APFE030827493.1:0-28374 GCA_000404065.3 Pinus taeda | reverse complement strand
CCCTCTCTCTCCCCCTCTCTCTCTCTCTCTCTCTCTCTCTGTGTGTGTCTCTCGTACCCTAGCCCCACTCCCTCTCTTTGTCGCCCCTTATGCTTGTTATCTCTCTCGCTCTCATTATCACCATCATATCATCAAACAACCTAATTTAGCATGTCATTTGACAAATAAAAACATAATGATATCATTTAACATGTATAATCTACATCATGTAGCAAACAAAAAGATCTTATGAATTGGAAATCAAGAATCATCATATATTATTTAATAAACACAATCATTATATCATCCAAGAAATAATAAAACAAAGACATACATAATTATATACAAATTAAACTTGCAAAATATATCTACACATATTATCTAATTACCAAAAACACAACCATCATATCACATAAACAAAAAAAATTGTTTTTCTTAAAAAAATATTTTTTTAAGCCCTTTTTCACATATAAATAAACAAACACATACATTTCACATGTCTTATAAAAATAAAAAAAAATCTACTCATAAATAAATTATTTTATATCATCCAATTTGTAAAAAATAAATAATTGAATATAATTTTTTAATTGAATAAATTAAATATTTACTCTACCGTATTGGAAGTCTTTCCTAAAAATAAGTAAAACAAAACGAGAATTCTAGGCTATTGGAAGTCTTCCCTGAAAATAAGTGAAGTAAAACGCGAATTGTACGCTATTTAAAGTCTTCCCCAAGAGGCTATTTCGTACCTTTTAATGCTAAAGGAAGACGAGGAAAGGAAAGGACGGTGACTACTAATTTCATCATCTCTCATTCATTTTGTGAAAACCATCATGAGTAATGGTACTATGTTCACGGTCAACATAATGGTACTTATTTCTATTCGTGGTTTCCGGTAATCAAAATCATACATATTGATCTGGGTCGTTTGGCGTAAAACTAATTTATACCTATTTGTCGCTACTGGTTGCTTCGGGTAAGTGGAATTCATACATCTGGCGCCAGCCCATTTCTTGACCTCTAAATTTAATACTACAAATATTTTACTATGTGATCGGAAAACAGGGACTGATGGTCTGCAGAGCTTGGGTCGACACAGTTTATACCCGGCGACCGGCGAAAGCTTTTCCTGCAGAGAAAGTAGCAACGCTTCCTGGAATTCAGGGAATTCAATCGTCGCATATCAATATTAATTTGGCCAACTGGTAAAACCCTCAGCCAACCAAATTTAAATAATAACTAACTCCTGCATGCATGCATTCAGAGATCAAACCATGAGCATAATTAACGGGCACATGATTGCAGCCGGGAAATACGGTGGGATAATCTGAGAGTTAAAAACTTTCCGCTCATTCTCAAAAAGGGCGAAAATAAGTGAGAACAGGAAATGATCAAAACTTACAAGGGAACGCAAAATATGATAATATGCTATAATGACTGATGGGATGTGGGGCAGAAGTGGAGGCATCAGTAAGAGAGGAACCGCTATATAAATGTCGCAGTAGAAGGCAGAGACATAAATATCTTAGACCATGTTTTCGTCAAATATATGATCAACGTAAACTTTTTGTTCTCAAATTTTGTAAAAGACCCTTGAAAACTAAATGAAGAATAAATACCGTGACAATTTTTTTAATCTAAATTTATGATAATATGATAATATGACAAAAAGCCCTTAAAAAGTTGAGTACTCACAAGAAAATTTCGTTCGTTCATGCGTATTATGTCAAAGAAATTCACAGGTATACCAAAAGCTACTCTAATTTAATTTAATGGACTATTCAGAAAAACCCTGAAAAATCGAAAGTACCTGAAATTCGCCAGCCTGGCAAACCTGACAAGGATTTCCTATCTCTCTGGCGCAACAGATCTGTGCATCATCGACACTTTTAAGTTTTTTATGTGTATAAAAGAGGAAATTAGAATGTTCAATCTTGATACCCAATCCGAAGAAAACATCAGGAAGTAAACCAAACCAATCAGCAAGCCAGTGAAAACAAAGGACGAAACAAGATTACCAAGAACGAACGAAACAAGATTACAAAGAAAGAAGATACACTACACTGCAAAACAAATAAAAACAAGAGGAAAAACATACACAGGAAAACTGAATCAAATAATCGATACCCAATAAACCCAGGAATTTGGCACAACACAGAGGCAATTTAGAGAGGAACCGACAGAGAGTCACAGCCACACAAACATTGACATACACAAGAGAAAACACTTCCAAACAAACAAAAAGTTTCGCTGCAAATACAAAAGAACTGCTAACTATTCGTTTGAAGCCACCCAGGCCATCCCTCGTGTATTTCAAAAAAAAGTTGTGATCCGTTAATGGAGCGGATCAACGTCTACGAGGAAGAAAAATCCTGAGATGCCTTTCTTGAAATTCTCGTGCAATGGACCTAGGTAAAAGATTGAGATCTTTTTTGAGAAATTCTCTTCACATCCACGTCATCTATTCACGTCGGTGAAAATTTGGAATTTTCACACAAATTTGAAATGGCTTGCATTTGAATTTGAATTTGAATTTAAGGTGGAATCTTTGAGGAGTGGAATTTAAGGTGGAATCTTTGAGGATGCTCATTCAAATGCATGTTACTTGAAGGAGTGTCATCACAATAAGCGACATACACAAATCTTAAATTAATTTGGACTTGTGGCCTATTTCTTTTTGGAAATATTTCAGTGGCCTATTTCCTTTTGGAAATATTTCAGGATAAGCTTGGATATGGACAAACTCATTGTTTCTAGGAGTATTCTAATGTCTATTTCGTGTTGCTCGGGATTTTTTCCTCCAAATTTTTTTAATCTTAACTTTAGATTGAGGGTTTTGCTGTGATTGATAATCTCCTCTTCATGTGTAGGTTCTTTACGTACAATTCTAGGCCGAAGACTTACCCTGGAGGACTTCACCTCCCTTTTATCATGAAATTACTATTTTAGTTCTATATGAAAGATAGTAGTACCCTTGGTCATGCTTCTAGGTAAGCGAACACTAACTGGTCCAAGTGTTTCAATGATATTATTATTCAAAAGTGCACAAAAAGCCCCTTTTTATTGTGTGTTTACCCTTCATTGCCACCTTTATTCTCATAGGGGAAGGCAAAGAGGTTGTCTCTAATCCAATCCAACTTCTTAGATCTGCCCTCCTTTTCTCGATACTGACGGATTAGGATTGATTAGCCTAAAATAGTGCTTCAAATATGCATTATAAGTGCCTATTCTTCTACTAAGAGGAAACCTTGGATTTAGCCCATTACCTAAACTAACTACCATAAGATGTTAGATGAGGAAAACTTTCTTTTCGAAAAGGTGTTGCTCTTACTTTTTGGCATTTCCAATGATCGGTTCTAAGGAAGGCCAAACTAGACTACTTAGGATGCGAGCATACAAATCTAGGGATGGGCCCTCAACTGAATCACTATGAATAGTGAACATAAAAGAGGCTAAAGTTTTCATTTTCATAATTATATGATGTTGTATATTCCCTTTATCGACTCGTTGTGAATAGTGGGCATTCAATAGGTACTATGTTTCCTTGACATCATCCCTTTCTTGTGGAAGCTTAGGTTTATTAGTTGTGGGTTGTCCATGCCAGCAATACAATTTCAGTATATTTTAACTCACATGTAGTGTTAGTTTAGTGTCTCCTTGATATAATTTCTTCTTTATAGTTCTTTGTGTTATATGATCTAGAAGTGCCTTCTGTGTTGTATTTATCATCTTAGACCCAATAATGGATGGTTAATGATGTTCATAATAAGGAAAAGCATAATGGATAGTCCATCAGGTTAACGGACATGCATGATTTGATAATCACCATGATAAGTTATGTTCATCCTTACACAAGAGGGATTAGGCTCTATTTCTATGTGAAATTCGTATTAATAATTCATGGAAACATCTTTGTTACACTATTAACTTAAACATAAGGAGGGAGATTCACTAGTATTAGTATTTATGGATTTGTCCAATTAATTGCTTATCACAAGTTCAAAAGCATGTAGGAAGAATTACAAAATCCCTTTATCAATATTGATTTCTCTGCCTAGTTGATGAGTTGTGAAAGTACAAAAGAAAGTATGAATAATTCCAAAAACCCTCCATCAACCACCTCTCCTCTCTATTTTTTTGAGGTCATACACAAATGGTGGAATTCTGAGGTGAAAAAGAGGATTTAAACTACACAACCTCACTTGGAAAACTTTTTGGTATGAAAAGGAATTCGGGAAAATTAGAAACATATGGAAACAGATATGACATCAACAATATGCACAAACAAGAATTACGTATCTTTGCCCATCTTTCATTTTAGAAAATTCCATTATCTACCCTTTAATGAAGGATAATTTGATGAGAAAGTAACTCACTTTAGCCTCATCCAATGAGCTAGATGTAAATATAATGAGCCAATCATTAACTTACTGCATGGTGTTTAGTATTTTCCATTACAATAAATATGTAGAAACTTCAATTAGTTTGAAACTAGGTGACAGACTCCCTAAATCTTGTAGATTAACACCTTTCAAAATTAATCTTAAATTACAAATTGACTTTAGTTTTGTGACCATATCTGCTTGTAACCAACTCTAGGGATTTTTCACAATCATTCCAATGTTCTTGAGATCTCTTTCTAGAGTTGTCTTCCTAAATCACATTTGAGATAAAAATTAAAGACAAAGATGTAGCATTTCCCACTAATCATATATTATGTTAGTGCACAATGGAATCTCTTTATTTTTCCGTATAGGTCTCCATAAATTTGATTATCGGCTAAGTTCAGTCTATAGACTATCCTCCTGACATTCACATCCATCCCATTAATCCAAATATTTGTGATCAATCAATTTGTTGCTCCCTCCACTTAAACAATTCATTCATAGTTTGTTCATTAAATGCATCCTGATTGGCAGAAACCCTCCCAATAGATCTGATGTGTCTACCAAATTAATCACCCATATTTCTTATCTCTCACACCTTCAACCTAGATTTGACTAGTAGAGATTCCAAGCTATCCTGAAGGTATTCCCAAAGATTTTATTCAGTCATCCATAGTACCTCATTGGGACATATTCTAGGACTTACAATTAGCAAACATATATGATATTTAAGTTTGTTGTTGTACTGAAACATATCTTAGATTTAATTTTGAAGTTGTACCATGAATCCTCCAGCATCAAGGTTTTATCTAAAAGCCACTAAAATGTATTGATGACATATTTGCAAATTAGACATTAAGTAATTAGGTCACGCCCTTTACTATGACCCAATAACAATGAAGCTCATTTTACTAGTCCCATGATTAGCATTATTCTTTGCCTTACAGGAATAATGCTATAAATCATCACAGTAGACCTAGTAATGGCCAATCCGAAAAATACAAAATAATGCTTTTACCACCCAATAGCTTGGCTTGACAAAGTCAAAATAAAACATTTGTGGTGCTCCATTATTGTCGTTACTCTTTTATTTTGATATTCATATATGAGCTTGCACTAGCTTGACATGGTTTGACTAGTAATTTATAAATTTACTATTAAAGCTTGCAATTTCGAATTTGGATATGATCCTTTATTCCATGGAAATCTCGGTTATTGGTTGGCGTTACCTATACTTATCTCCATTGGAGTCATAATTCTTGGTCTCCAATGTTCGAATAACTTGAATTTGATTGACCAAATATACATTCTTATTTGTGTCCCTTATTCTATCACTTCAGTCATATTAACTAAACTACAAGGATATATAAATAACCCATAACCAACCCTAACTTGTGAATTTTTATTAATATCGTATTCTTAGTCCCACAAATATAAGTAAACAATTGTATAAAACAATCCTAGTTAACTATTTTCTTAACAAATATTCAAATATATCAATTTGACCGTTGGAAATGGTAGTTGGGGAGGGTATCAATCATGTGCTTGAAAAAGAATAAGTTAGAATCATGGATTGGTTATTTTATGTGCATTACCACTTTCACCAAATATTAAAGTCTTAACATAATTAATTGATATCATGGCAAAGAGAGAGGTCAAGTTTGTGCATGTCTTGATAAATAAATTTTCTTAATTTAGGCTCATTCGAATGGATGTTTCTTGGAGGAATGTCATCACAACAAGCGAGATGAACACAAAAATAAAAAATTATCTTGGGCATATGGCTGATTTTGTTTTGGAAAGGTTTCAATATGAGCCTTTATATGGATAACGTCATCATTTTTAGGAGTATTGTAATGTTTTTCTTTCCTTTCTCGAGATATTTTTCTCTGAATTTGTTTAATCTTAACTTTAGATCCATAGTTTTGTTATGAATTTATTTAATCTTAACTTCTCTTTTATCATTAAATTCCTATTTCAATTCCATATGAGAGACAATAGTACCCTTGGTGATGCTTCTAGTTAGGCAAACACCAGTAGGTTTGAGGTTTTCAACATTATTATCATTTGAACCAAAAGGGTTTCCTTCATGAAATGATTCTTCACAATCGTTATATAATGAATGATGATATGGTGGTTGGACAAGACTATCGAACGAAGGGTTATGCACATAAATACATGAGGAATTAAAATACTCATGTAATTGGGGATTTTAAAAACCACTCCGATCTAGGAAATGATCATATTCAACCCCTCTATTTTTGGAAATGGTGTCTCACTAGAATATACATGAAACTATGACGAAAGAGTGATCTTTCAGAGTTCTTACGATGTGACTGGTTTGCGCATGATATTTTAGTTAGGATTTTATATAGATAAAAAGAGAAAATTATGTTTATGGATGAGAAATGTCATTAAAAACCTTTCATGATAACTAAAAGCTAGACTGTGTGACCCTTCATAAGTAACATACTGATGCAACAAAAGCAATAAATTACGCCATTTAGATTATAAGTAGGAAATTGGCATATCTTTCACATGATATTCACGATATTTACTCATGATAATTTGGTTCTAGGGAATGTCAGACATTGCAAATTTTATGACCATTTCTCTCTCTCAAAGGAGAGATGAGTAGATGCTTCATTGAAATCAATATCTACAACCATCTCTAGATAACCCACTGGAGACTTCTTCATATCAAAAGAAATAGGAAAAATACTTGATAACCCCTTTATTATAACACTAAACCAACTGAAGGAATTCCCACTAGTTAACCTTGTGGAACAATTTCGCGCATTCGTCATATGCCTCTATTATCTCGACTCTAATGGATTTAAACTCGATAAGGGGTTCCATTATTAGAAACTAAGAGGGCTTCAGCCAGGAATTAAGTTGAAACATAAAGGAAAAATGCACAACGAGTCGGTAACCAAACCCTTACTTGTCTAGCAATGTGAAAAGTATGAACAAGAACAATGAAACAACAAGCTCCTAGTAACCTTCAAACCCCAAGGGATTAAATCAAACATTGAAAACTAGGATGTATGGTACAAATAAATTAATCGTTGTCATATATGAGTGTCCATGAGTAGTCAATTTGAGACAATTGGTGCAAATCAGGATAAAAATCTACGACGAGAATGCCAAATCACCCATAAAACCCTGATAAAAATATCAAAGAAATAACACTTAGCCTGAAAACCATCATTTTTCAGCTTATTGATCTGAAACTTTCAAAAGATATATCACCATGCGCATGAATATAAACTCACATTAATCATAAATGAGTTGTCTAGTCAGTAGTATATTTATCCCAAGTCTTATCACAATTTCAAAAATTGAAAGAAAACTGCATGAAAGAACCATTCGAGTCATACAAAGCCAAATCCAAACATTGACATATAGAAACATTGAAATAGACAAAAAAAACCATTGCTAATACAGATGATAGAATAAGAGGATGTGAACAAAAGAACATCGAACTATTTTTTGAAAGGAACCCATATATATTCATTTCAATATTCCCTCCCTCAATTATCTAAAAGAAATGGCTTGATCAACCATTAAAAGAGTGGATCATAGTTCACCATAATGTCGATTACAAAAAGGCATCAGGGGTAAAAAAAATCCATTTCATCTATAAGTTAAACTCTACCCTAATTTAATGTGATTTACAACTCAAGTTCAAGATGACGTCAAACCTAATTTGTAAATTTAAATTGTAAATATGTTCCTTTTAATTCTTTTATTTCTGTTTATGCATTTGTAACATCCGAAAGAAACTAAAGGTAATACATATACAAATTTATTGTATATGTACATTTTATTGTATTTAATTTTTTTGATTATAAGGTTTTGCAGATTTTGAAAACAAATCTTATGGAGAATTATCAATTTTCTTTTGTAATCATATAAGGACTAAAACAATATATCTTATTTTGTTGCTCGATCTATTTGTTCAAATTTTTTAATATAAAGGCTTTTTTGTTGAAATAGTTTCTGTGATTTTAAAGACTTTTTTACCTTTTTCTTATGTCTTTTGATATATTTTGTCCAAGCTTATGTCATTGTTTGATACAATAGTTGAAGACTAAATATTTATTAAATAAATTATCCTAGAAGTTGAGAAATAAAATACATAGTTAAAATTATGTATTCCTTAGAGGAAACTAGTCTCCAAACATTCATCTTTGTAGTTTCCAAACAACTATAATTTTTTCTAGAGCATTATGATATTTAGAATATATTTCCTTTTCACTCGTACCATAGGTCATGTACTTGACAAATACAAACATATATCTATGCATGCTACCCATTTCCACTATAAATTAGATTCATTATTATTTTGAGAATAATAATATTCAACTAAATCACTCAAGGGTTACATTATCTCTACCCATAGCTTGATGCATTTCACATCACATCCAAATAATAAGAAATCTCTCAACAAAACTATCGTACCTGATCATAATAACTTTTACCATTTTACCAAACTATTTTTAATAAAAAATGGATTTAAAATGCACCCATGTAGGGAATGGCTTCTATACTTTATCACCCCACTCTAGATTTTATTCCTCCCTCTCTAGAAAATATGTAAAAACTACACTTTTAAGCAACTCTAGTATATAGGAAATCTCCACAATACTTTAAATGTAATTGACAACCCCAACTTATTGCATTTTTAGTACGGTATCCCCTTATAACTTTTTACATAATATATATAACTCATTTCACATAATGTAAGAAGCAACAATGTAATTTAGCTGGTTTAAGTAAACATAATTGCCATATATGACCATTGTCATCTGTAGACATGATTTAAACAACAATAACACATGCTCATTTCTATGTTTTTGCATCTCTTACTACAAAATATATAGAAGTACCTTAGATTGCATTATTAGGCAAGAGACACTGAATATAAACACACAAAAATAAATATGAAGAGTTTAGTTTATGCTAAAATACGACTATATATGATTCCTTTTTAAAATTTAGCCATATAATAATTTTATTGTACCTTAAAACCACTTCCAATTATTTTTTCTTTTCATGACCACAATCACTTGCATACATGATAATAATAAGATAGAATGCTAATGTCCCAAATTTTGGGATTTCATAAACACACATAATCACTATTCATTATTGATCATTGTGTTAGGCATTTGCTATTATTTCTAGCTCTCCTATTTGATTTTAGTTGTCACATGCATTAAGGAGAACTTCGTTGAGGACTCCGAGTCACCTAGTTGTTGCTTATGGTGTTAAAATTGAGTTTTCATGTATTTAATTAAGAACTCTAAATCAGCTAGTTGTTTCTTATGATGATCAAATCACTTCATCTATGTTTGGGTGTATTACCATGGAACTTCCACCACTTATCAAGTGTCTGCCCATTCAAAGATAAAATTGAACAATGCTTGTTTTTAGGGAGGACATAATGTAGTGATAGGACTATTTTGGTACCACCTACTTGGGTTCTAGTGCTTCATTAAGGGGGTGGATATACGTATTAAAATATATCTATTTTAGTCCAATATTTATTAAGAATTGAGAGGGATTTAAAGAAAATAAGAAAACAACCGATCAATGTATAAAAGATCTAGGTTAAAATATATCTATATTGATTTATGCATTTATTAGAGAATTTTAGTATTAGTATGATGGGTTCTTGTTTTAATTGTAGGAACAAGTGGATCAAACTTTCATATATTTTTACAGAAACATCCATTTTGATTGTTTCCTCTCAGTTCCCCACATCTGTGCCTGACTTGTTTTCAATTGTCAATGGCTGAAGTTCATCAGATTGGTTTATTGTAAAATGAGCATCAACCTTATTTGATGAGTCCTTAATTATGTTTAATGCATCCATTTGTTGAAAAAATATCTTATTTGCATCGACCATATCTTCACTACTATCTATGAGGTTATATAGCTTGGACTTAACATCCTCTATCTCCCTCAAGAAAAGTGTCCTCTCCTGTGTGGAATTTTCCAGTCCTTAACTAGTTTTCTGTAATAGTTTCCTAATTTTATAATTATCATTTGCATTTTCCTCAAATATTACTAGTAGTTTCTCATATTCACCTGCCATTTCCTTCATTTTCAATTGTAGTTCACGGGCTTCATTTGTTAACAAGCTAAATAATCTATCAGAGACTAAATTGTCATCCATGTTTCTCCAAAAGTCAGACTACTCCTAAACATCCACTATACCTCCCTTGTGGGTAAAAAATATACCATGATGACTTTCAGAAATCTAAATGTCGTTTTCCTATCCTTTTTTCTTCATTTCCTCAAGAACTTCAGTTTCTTTTGGGATAAAAGAGCAAAGGGGGCTCCCCTATATAATACAAAGACTTCTGGAAATGTTGTGGAACCTATCTCATTTCAAAAGTTATATATTCTCAGCATGCTCCAAAGAATATGATACATTATTCCACAACTTCACTAATATATTTCTCTCAGATATAGATTTCTCATGCATCTTAACTAATTTTCCATTCTCTTGGGACATCTTCATGAGATTTGTTTGAAGATTTTGAATCTAATCAATCATTTCTTGTTGCCAGATTTATAAGTTCTACTATGGATGCTCTGACTTAACATTAGAGGAGGAAAATACAAATTCTGTTTGTGGCATATTTCCATTATTTTATAGTCCTAGTGTTCCCCTTGTCTCCTCTTGATGTCCATCATATTTCATGCGAATTTTTAGATATGTTTTACCATCTTCCAACTCTATCCTCAGTTCATTAGAATCCTTTTTAGGCACAATCTTAATTTCTAGTTGTTGAGCCTCATTTCTCAATTCTTGATATTCTATAATGCCCCTTATAGTTGTGTTAAATTCAATGGAAGCCTTATTTTTTGTACAACGCCTTGCCATAGTTTCCTAATTCCATTGTTTTCTTTCATTGCCTACTCATACATGTCAACTAATATTTCATTCTCGTCAGTTATCTCCTTTAATTTCATTGTACACTCCTAAACCTCCATTCATGTATGGATCCCCTCCAGTTCTACTTTTCAATCCCCATTGATACTAGCGTGTTCATGCAATAATGCAGTTTCAACACTACCTCAAATTTATTCTTCATGCCCTTGAATTAAGCTTTCACGGCCTATTGCATTTGTCCCCGTTCAATCTTCCATGTCTTGTACATGCTCTATACAAATTCTACTACCTCAAAAATTCCACCACATTCTTCTTGCATCTTCTCTTTATCGCATTGCTTTTTCATATAGCTCAAGAATTCTTTCATTCTCTTCTGATGTATCATGCAATTTTATTAGTAGTTTTGCAATCTCTTTTCTAAGATGAAGAGCTATATGTTCTACTTCAACATTCATAGAGCCTGTTACATCTGGTCAAATATTTGGGGAATCATCCTTTGTAGACATGTGTCCCTTTCTTAAATAATTTTGATTCCTTTCTTTAATTTCTTACTCAAGTTCCTCAACTTGATACTTGAATACATGAACTAGTTCTTTGGATTTTTCATTCATTTCATGTCCATATTCCTCAACTTTATTTATTTCATATAGTTCTTGCATGACTTTCTCATACATGATACTTATTCCTTCATTATCTTCAATAGACTCCTATACATTTTTTGCATAAATCATCAACTTCCTTAGCCAAATAAATGGAAGTTCCCCGAGCTTCTTCTTCACATTGATTGGTTGCACTAATTTCTTCAACAAAATATTTAAGCTCCCTTTTCTCTGGTAAACCATCTCTAAATGATGTCCCCTCTGCCAACTCTAGAGAATCCATTGCAGAGTTCAGTTGGAATTCTCCATCAACATCTGAAAGTGTCATCTTATCACAATGGATCATCAAATCATCAACATGCCTTTCCAAATTTTATTTGGCTTCTAGGTAGACGCAAAACTTATTACGAAGATATTTTTATTCCCTTCAGCACAAATTAACATGTCTGTAAAGAAATTCATTCTCCTCACTGATGGAAGAAAGATATTATTATGATGATTCCTTTTGGTTCATAAGGTTTGTGTCCTTCTCATGCATAAGCTTCTATTCCAAAGCTTTGAGTAACTAATCTACTAATACAACTATCTATTCTAGAATTTTCTCTAGCTCTCCACCCTCATAACATTCTTGGTACCTTCTTAGCTCTTTTATCAACCTTATATTTTCCATTTCAACCCTCATCACCTGAAGATTTTGATCGATATTGTTCTTTATAATTTGTAGCTCATCCATTAACACATTCTTCTCCTCTAAAAGGTGTGCTTCTACAACCATCTTATCAGAAGCAACTGCCTCTAGTCTCTTAAATTTGTATTCTTCAAAATAAAGCATCATCTTTCCACACTATGCATCTTCCTCACGATGTTTAACAAAATGTTTTAGTTTTTAATTTTTAATATCCATTGCTTTCATTAATGTCTCTAAAGATTCATGTCTTTTCAGAGCTCCTACAAGTGTAGATTCCAAATATGTTTGTGAAGGCCATTTCGTATGACCAGGAAATGGGCTTGCTAGATCTCTCATATCCCATCCATATCATCCAAAAGAGGTCAACAAGGCCATGTTTCCATAGTCATATTCTTGAGTGGGAGGCACTTCTTCAGGATAACCACACATATGACTTACTTCTTCCTTCAACTGTTGAATTTGAATCATCAAATTTATAACATCTCTTGTAGCATCTTCAGTTACAGATGAAGTATTCCAAATAATTTTTCTCGTTGTGCAAATTTCAAATTGTAAAGTGTCTCTACTATAGAATAATTAGAAGGGCTAACATTGGTAATGATAGTCATTTTAGATTTTCCACCAAGAGAGAAGAAATGTAAGTTTTGAATCACGATATGGTACATGTTGTAGTTCCCTATTGCCAATATTTACAAGATTCATGATTAAGATCCCAAGAGATTAGAGTGATTTGTTAACATTTGAGACCCCTTTCAAGTGCTTACCCTCAACACCTGAACTCTTTTATCTCCTTGAACCTACCAGATCAATTGGATTTAGGCATCCAAATCTATGATGAGTCACCAAATCACTCTCCACTTACATTCAATTATAAGTAAGTACACTATGTGAGTTGCTACTAGCAAGGTTCATATTTTTTGTTAGGACTTTCTTGTTGGTCGCTCACTGTAGGAGTAGTCTAAAAACGCCATTCATACCTTTCACCTCAACTTATGATATATTTTTAACATCCACCTCTTTCTTGGCATCTTCCCTCATCTACAAATTTTTTGATCATGGTTCTAGGAGATCTGCAACTTGCTCATTGTATCTTTTTATAAATGAACACTTGAAAATTAATTTTAATTTTTATTCTTTTTGAGTTTCTTCTTCCTTACAGATTCTTGCAATCAAATTCTTAAAAACATGGGTTTCATTGCATTATTTGCACTCAGTTTTTTTCTCTACGTCGTCAATATCACCAGACATGGTATGTGTTTCTCACTCCAAGTCTTACCATATGGAAACATATCATTTTTTTATCCTCCCATGTAGTTATCAACCATGGGAAATATATATTCTTTGAAAAGTTATCCCTGATATATATTTTCCCTAGCTACAAGGTCAAATGTAAAACAAGACAAAGAGATAAAGGAAAAAATAGATAGATGCAAACAGATGGAAAAAGAGATGCAGGGAGGGGGAGAGGGAGAGAGAGAGAGTAAGGGGAGAGAAAGGGGGGAGAGGTAGTGCAAGAGAGAGAGAGAAAAAGAGAGAGAGGGAGAGCGAGTGAAAGGGGGAGGGAGAGGGATGCCCGTAGTTCACAACAAGCATATCTCCTTTATTGAATTGTTGTGAAACATAGTGTTGACTTGTTCGTGTATTCCTTTATATGTTCTCACAACTATTGTTGACCAAATAAAGCCACTCATTCATCCTTGTCATAAAAGAATCCTTGAACTTCACTTGAAAGAGAACATAATTTTATGAGATAGATAGGCCATAGTAACATCATATACAAATCAATATTAGAGCAAGATTTCACATTGAACAAGGAATAATCTATGCTATACGATAGAAGAAGGCAAGGTGATTATTATTATTACTATTCAATTTTAAGGTCATGGTGAAGCCATACATGAAATTGGTGTATGTGGCCCCCTTCTTTGTGGGACAAGGGACCCATCTTTGCATGGCGATTTGACTACTATGTCTATGAAGGCATGCATACTCTACCCCCTCTTGTTTTGAAGCTATGACCTCTTAGGCGAATCACATGCTCTTAACAATTGAAGGTTGAGTGTAAATTCTAGTATAGTATTCTCTATGTGAATCCCATTTGTCGCATTAGAATTTGATAGAGTTCTCATTTTTATATATTGTTGGAGTGTGGCTGCACATTCAATACGTGTTAGAGATTTTGCATGAGTTTATATGTCAAGTAGGAAAATCACAACATAACATACAATACTTAATCAAGAACACATGCTCATGAATACGACGCAATTATTTGACATAACAACTTGGACCTCATGAAAACTTTGTTTTGGTAAATGAAAGAAAAGATTTATCTTATTGATAATTTACGAAGGAGAACATCACGTTATTGTAGAGAATATAACATATTTCATCTAGTTTAGTGTTCCTATACCATAGTTTATTTAGAACATTTACGAAAAAAATAGAAAAATTCCCTTGTCTATTACTTTCATTTGTAAGTAATACAAAAGTAAAGTTCGTTACTTATAAATAAGGGTGGTTGTTCATGCCCATAATAATTCACTGTGAATGCATCTGTATATAAAGACTCTTAGATATGCATTACAATAACACACAAGAAGGTTTATCTCTTTATTCCTCTCCAAAGTCCCAAATAGGTTGTAATAAGCTCCCAGTGAGTGAATGATTAATTGTGTGTTGGATTTATAACCCATCTGTTTATATGGATTTGAGATTTGGGGCCCCGTACTTGGTTGTAGATAGTTGTCTTACATATAGAGGATCTAGACTTATGCATCAATGCCTTATTTGGTGAAAATTTATTCATAAAGATTTTTCAATTGATTTTTCATTGTATGTTATTTTATATACACGCACATAATTAATATTCATAAAAGTTTTATGATATTTTTTGTCTTAAGGCATTAAATCCCACAAATCATAGTGAGATGTGCTTGAGTGTGGCTTGAGTAATTACATTGTCAGAGAACCAATATGCATCCACAATGTATATCAAAAGAATAAAGGTGCATTGTAGGATGCATGTGGGATCATAAGAGAGGAATCATGTCACTATACTAGGGATATAAATATAAAAGGGTATAAAAAATGTTAATGACAAAATGGATACCTACAATATCTAGTGAAAGTAGGGGTCTTTTAAATTGGGAAGGTGTATTGAGTTTGTATTGGCAGGGGGTTAAATAAAGTGAATTTTAGAGGTGTTTTAAAGTATGTACTAAAATTAATGGTATTGTTTAGTATGCCATGAACACACAAGTTATGTCACCAGTTCATGAGTGAAGCTACCATTGAATCCAAGAGGGTTTCAACCAAGAATTAGGGTGAAACATAGAGGGAAAATGCATAATTAGTGGATCACCAAACCCTTACTTCTATATCATTGCAGAAAATATGAAAAAGAACAATGAAACAACAAATTGCTGGGAACTTTGAAACCCCAAGGGATTAACTCAAACATTGACAACCAAGAGATATGGTACATAGACATTAATGTTTTTCATATATGAGTGTTTGTGAGTGGTGGATTTGAGACAATTGGTACAAATCAGGATTAACATCCCTGACTAGAATGCCAAGTCACCCATAGAAGCCTGATACAAATCTCAAAGCACTAACCCTTAACCCAACAACTATCATTTCGCATGATCACAAATCTAAAACATTCAAAATAAATATCACCATACACATGAATATAAACTCACAATAATGATAAAAATTTGCCTAGTAGGTAATATATTTAACCTAAGCCTTATCACAATTATAAAAATTAAAAGGAAATTCCATGTCAAAACCATTCTAGTCTTATCATATTTATACATTAAGAAACTCTGTAATAAAGTATATATAAATATTCATGGATAAAAATCTTATTCCATGATTTCTCAAATGAACATATGTTTAAATAATAATAATAATAATAGCTAATAATAATAAACATATACCTTTTCATGCTACCCATTTTCACTATAGAGTAGATTAATTATTATTTTGAGAATAATAATAGTCAACTAAATCACTAAAGGGTTACATCATCTGTACCCATAGCTTGATGCATTTCACATCACATCCAAATAATAAGAAATCTCTCAACAAGACTACCGTACCTGATCATAATAACTTTTACCATTTTACATAACTATTTTTAATAAAAGAATGGATTGAAAATGCACCCATTTAAGGCATGGCTTCTCTAGTTTATGACTCCACTTTAGGCTACTCTAATCTATAGGGAACCTCCACAATACTTTAAATGTAATTGACAACCCCAACTTATTTCATTTTTAGTATGGTATCCCCTTATAAGTTTTACATAACATCTATAACTCATTTCATATAATGTAAGAAGAAACAATGCAATTTAGCTAGTTTAAGGAATCATAATTTCCATATATGACCATTGTCCTTTGTAGACATGATTTAAACAACAAGAACACATGCTGATTTCTATGTTTTTGCATCTCTAGCTACGAAATATATAGATATATCTTATATTGGATTGTTAGGCACTAGAAACCAAATATAAACGCACACAAATAAATACGAAGAGTTTAGTTTATGCTAAAATACACTTCTATATGATTCCTTCTTAAAATTTAGTCCAATAATAATTCTATTTTACCGTAAAACCAATTTTGATTTTAAAGTCTTTTCATGACCACAATCACTTTCATACATGATAATATTAACAAGACAAAATGTTGACATCCCAAATTTTGGTATTTCATAAACACAGATAAGCATTATTCATTATTGATCATTGTGTTAGGCATTCACTATTATTTCTAGCTCTCCTATTTGAGTTCAGTTGTCATGTGCATTAAGGAAAACTTCATTAGGGACTTTGAGTCACATAGTCGTTGCTTATGGTGTTAAAATTGAGTTTTCATGTATTTCTTTAACGATTCTAAAGCATCTAGTTGTTACTTATGATGATAAAATCACTTCATCTATGTTTCGGTATATTATCGTGGAACTTCAACCACTTATCAAGTGTGTCCTCATTCAAAAATCAAATTGAACAATGCTTGTTTTTAGGGAGGACATAATGTAGTGGTAGCACTATTTCACTACCACCTACTTGGGTTCTAGTGCTTCATTAATGGGGTGGATATATGTATTAACATATATCTATTTTATTCCAATATTTATTAATAATTGAGAGGGATTTGAAGAAAATAAAAAATAATTGATCAGCGTATAAAAGATATAGGTTAGAATATACATATATTGATTTATTCTTTTATTAGAGATTTTTAGTATTAGTATGGTGGGCTCTTGTTTTAATTATATTAACCTAAATCTCTATCGATTTATTATTTTATTAGATATTTTTGGTATTAGTATGGTGCGTTGTTGTTTTAATTTTATTTAGCACTTGTATGAATTTCGTATTTTTCTTTTCAATTTAATTAATTACCATCAAGACTCATCCCATAGAATTCCCACATGCATATGTCTTCACTTCAAAGGCATACTATCTTCGAAGAATTTATCTTCGACTCTCCTTGACCTATCACATATCCTAAATACACCAAATGTTATTTTGAAAAGTCACACTTCTTGAGATGTGCCAACAATTGGTGCTTCTTTAAAGTCTCTAGCACGTGCATCAAACATGAGATGCGCTCCTCCTATGTAGAAATGTATTATAGTAAATCATCCAAATAAATAATAAAATATGAATAAAAGTAAAAAATATATCATTCATTAACTTCATGAATGTATTTGGTGCATCACATAGGAAAAATATCATAACTAACCACTCATACAAACCTATTCACATAATTACATTCTAGGGTAAATTCCATCATTGAATAATTTGTTAAATTGATTCACATCATTAAAATTTCGTTAGTTTTTTTTCCTTGTTATAAGAATAGAGCAATTGATTACTTGGTTAATGAAGAAATTAAGTAATGGAAAAGTATGAAATGTCCTGTCTAATGAAAATATAAATTATTTTTATTAATGAAGACATGATTATATATAAAATTTCAAATGGCCTTAGTATTATCGACTTATTGGAAACAAAGGGAGTGTTTTTGTTAAGATTCGGAGTTAGGCACACCTTTCACTAAAGGGCCTACCATGGGTGACATCCCCATCAAACAATTTGTGAAAACGATATCACAAATATTATGTTGGGTGAGGGCATTGCAACATGTGGAGTTATGTGAATTGTTCGAGAGTGTGGTCATGTGAGGGCCTAGTTGTAGTAGAAGGTCATGAGAGAGAGTCGTGAAGGAAAATTTGACTTGAATGGGTGTAGGTCTATGCTCTATTGTGAAGTATGTGGTTGTGTGAAGGGATCATATGAAGTGTGTCCACACGACAAGATGGACTGGAAAATACAACATGTATATATATGAGAGTTCGTTTGAGATGTGGCATCCTAAATGGATGATGGGGCATCTCTTTCAATTAGGTTTGTAGTGAGCATAGATTGCACATAACATGATTGGGCTAGTCACATGAGTGGGTCGAGAGAGTTGTGTGGGAAATCATGCAGGTGGTTTGAGCAAGCAACCACATAATCAGGCAAGGTGAGTTGTTTGATTAGATTGGGTAATTTTTGTAATCAGACCAGGTGAGTAGTCATATGAGTGGCCCACATGAGCCATGCCAATAGTTTTACGAGTTGTATAAGTGGGCCAAGTGATTTGTAGGAGCAGGCTAAGAAATTTGTGTAAGCAATTGGGTGAGTTATATAAGTGGGTCCAGTGAGTTGTGTGAGTGGGATGGGAAATTTGTGCGAGTAATCAGGCTGGTCATTTGAGCCAAGTGATCAAACCTTGGAATGGCATCAAGTCATGTGGAGTATGCTAGTACAAGTTGGTACAAGCACTTGGAGTTATGTTGTACCTAGGGTCGTGTGGGCTAGGGGTTCTTACAAATATTTTGGTATCTTTGTGAGACAATGTTGGGGCATGCAATGATATGGTAGAGAGAGAATTCATGTGACCATAGTAGAGATAGATCACACTAAGAGACCATGCGATATCACAAGTTGGGTGACTTGGATAAAAATTTGGCATTTGGTTGAGTGGATGGAAAATTTAGTGTTCGAGCCAAATTTGGGGTTTCTAGTACAATGAAATTTTAGGTTTTATACAAAGAAACAATTTCATACAAAGGTGCTCATTTGATAAAACATAGAAACAGAGGGGCTTCGTACTTGTACTTAGAATTGTCTTGCGATGACTTGAAAACAAGTCATTGCACAAATTAATGTTGTCAATTTTTCGTAATTTTCCAAGTGTGAGGACTTGTAATTTGTATATTGTATTGTTCTTATATGAGCACATTTTTTAGGGGTTAATCTAAGTGTTTCCCGCCGTATACATATATATACAGAAATATAGATATATATGTTTATTTATTTATTTTATATGTGTTGATGATTTTTTTATTATGTATATACTTACTCTAATTGGTTAAGTCAATATTCTATTAACACTCAAGTAAGAGAATAAGTAGAGGCATAACTCATTTGAGCTAACATTTTGCTACACTTGGAAGTTGTGAAACATGTCGATGTTACATGCTTTAGAGGACAGTGTATTCTCTTAAGTGGTAGATAAAAATGATATGGAGGGATTAAGGGAAATTACTAACAATGACAAACATACCTTTAAAATTACAAATAGTATTGATTTTAAAGGTTATTTATTAACATTCTTATTCATCATCTAAATAACATGGATAGATGGAATGTATTACTAAATGTTAGCATTGTGTGAGTAAATGGTTTCCCCTTGTGAAGGAGGTACAATGCCTAGTGAAACTCTCATTATTGCATTCAACCTTTGACTAGCAAGAACCCAGAATACTTCATTTTTTCTCACATCAAAGCATCAATTGCTAGTTTTTCTCATTTAAAATGACAAAGCACTAACTTTTGATTAAAAGGTATAAAAATTCTCCAGTCAATGCGATGGAAGGAATGTTCAAGAGAAATAATAAGAGAGGAGAAACATAAGGACCTCCAATTCATATAAGAGTGACTCCTTAATAATTCACAATACTTTGTTTTTTATATTTCTTATTTCAACACATCAATTCCTATTTTTTCCTATCTTGAAATAATAAATTATTTCATTTTAAATAAAAGCTATAAATTATTTTGATCAATATAGTGAAATAAATTTTAAAGAAAAATAGAAAGAGAGTGAAACGTTAAATCTATAGAAATGTGGAAGAACTAGTTTTGTCTTCACAAAATTAAAGTTGGTACGAGAGCAGGTGATAACTGGACAATAGTAGTAGATATCTTCACCAATAGAGTTGGATTCAAGTCCAATGTAGAATCAATGCCTTTCTCTTCACCAACTTGAAGTTGTTATGAGAGCAGGAGAAAACCAGACAATAGTAGTAGATCTCTTAACAAAAGTAGATGGTATTAAAGCATAAATCTAAGTACGATGCACACTAATATGGTAGAGGACAATTGCGTATGCAAACTCAATTATTTTGGTGACGAAATATGATGTATGTTTAGGTGGATTAGCGAAGAGCCCAACATGCTACATTAATTTGTGATGATGACAACTTATAACACCAGTATGAGGGTACCATGGATCTTGCATGAAAAATTAAAGAATGGAACACAATAAGACTTTGGAGGGTATGACAGTCATGGCGATGGTTGTGAGAGTTGGTGCACAATTTTAAATGAGATGAGTTCTCCTTAATGTATGAGTCGTATAGCATAAGTTGATTCAGAGGTTGTCTAGTAGGTATAAAACCCAAGGATGGATGGGGCCAATGCCTTAGATAAGGAGGACGGATGAGAATATTTTCATAGGATGAGTTATAGTTTTCCATGAGAGAGATTAGCCAAGTGCTCATCATGAATTGAGGATTGACTCCATTTGGATGAGAGCAATTGAGATGGAAGGACATCGTAATTGAGATGGAAAATCATCATGAGAATTTGTTGAATGTTGTTCATATGGATTCCACTATGATCCAAGATGAGGATATTGTGACCTAATTGGGTAAACGACTCATGGGAGTGGAGACATATTTATGGAGATTGGAGCTAGCCAGGCTGATAACATGATGGGATGATGACGCCTTCGGTTGAGGAGCCTAATATGACAACTTGATGGATTTGTGGTTGTGATTAAGAGAGCCTTCACATGGTTGAGTGTGTTCTTAAAGGAGATCTAACTTTTTCATAAGCTAGGATCAAATGACTTCGATGGTGTTAGCACTCTTTAATTTCTTAAGGTTGTGAAAGAAATTGCAAAGGTAACCACAAAACCAATTTTAGGTTTAGAGGATTACCCTTCTAAACCCAGAGAGGGATCTCTCTGTCAAATTTAGCTTTATTTGTTTTGTGGGATTTTATGCTAGATGTGAAACTTCAAAATTTGGATTTTAAATTTGTTTGGCTGGAACTACAAGGGAAAGCCATTGGGAAGTGGAGTCAAGGGAGATTAGAGTGATCAATTTGCAGAACTATCGTCTTAAGTGTAGCGGGTTAGGGTAGGCATAATACTAGATCCTTGCAGTTTTTGAAATGGAGAAGGAGAAAAAGATTAAGGTTCACTTTAAATACAGATCACTGTTACCTGATTTCTATACTTAAACTTTAGTAGAAAACATTGATATTTCTTTAAGATAGCACGAACTGTATTGAAACAAATTCTGAACTTATTTTCCTTAAAACAATACAAAACAGAAAGGCATATGAAAAACAGAGAAAAAATATATTATAGTAAGAAGCACTTTACCACATAGATACGAATCCTGAAAGAACTTGTCTTGTATTAATGAAAAAGGTCACTTGTACTTAGTCAACATATTTACAATACATGGTAGTATTTCTCAATACGAAACCCAACATGAATACATAGAAATCTGACGTATTTATACAAATTCTGTCTAAATATCTTAACATATTTATTACGAAATATCTCAAATACTTTTTAGAGAAATAGAACAAAAATATAGGAAATATGAAACTGTTGAAGCTACTGGAACTATTCTCGAGGGTTGTTGTTGATGAATGGGCCTAAGGAAGTGATGTCCTATTGTCTTTCTCTTAGAGGTGAATTTGTTTTACTCCATCAGTTCACGTAATTCATCCCAATTCTCTTCACTTGTGATAGAAAACTTTACTAACTTCCTCTAACTCTCATCTACCTCAGTATACTTTTGAAAAGTAGGCTTGATGGGAAGCAAGTGCTTGATCTCGTGCTTGATGAACAAGTCAAACTCTATAGCTTCCATAAAAGCCTTCTGTGTGATCCTTGGTTTAAAGCCTGCAAAATTTTATTTATCTTGGTATATAGAGTATAGCTTATGATAGTAGTCCTCTAAATTGATCATTCGGTTTCCATTTACTGTCATTGCTGACAGT
Source organism: Pinus taeda (assembly GCA_000404065.3). Taxonomy (NCBI): domain Eukaryota; kingdom Viridiplantae; phylum Streptophyta; class Pinopsida; order Pinales; family Pinaceae; genus Pinus; species Pinus taeda. Next base: position 5,444 of record APFE030827493.1, on the reverse strand, counting down.
CCTTTTATATAAAGTGCATTAAACTTTCTATGAAATTTCTGGACACTACACTCCATGTTCTCGCATTTATTTTCTAATTGTAGCATCAAGTTTCTCTTAGTCAGGACCCTTCTCACCTCTAAAATTGTTTATGTTCTATCTTCAACTTCTAATTCTTTGAAGTCCTTCTTGCTTTTTGAATTTAATATCCTTATCAGTGTTGTAGCTTCTCTAGAATTCTATCCCAAATCTCCCTTTATCTTTGCAACTACTTCATTTGATTTTCTAATCAAATATTTCTATTCAAATATACTTTGAATTGAGGGCCATATTTCATTCATGACCTCATTAATTTCTATCCATATGGTTTCCTTTGCTTCTGATAAATTCTAGCCATGGCTGCCCCACTATCTAACTATTCCATCTTTACAGTGAGCCTATGAGTTTTCTGCAACTCTGCTACATAACAATTGTCTATTTGTAATTTTTGATCCCAAAGAGTTTTAAGTTGTATTTAACTTTTTAATTTCTTTCCCTTTAATGGAAAATTCTTCCATGTCTTTAACTAAATCATTTGGAGAAGTTTTACTCAGTGTTGGTGTTTTAATCAATGTATATTCTCCTTCTATTATTGATACTACAATAGGGCCTGTTCTTAGAGGCATTATAGCTGTGATGGCTGCTCCTTTTCCTTGAGCAATTTTTCCACCTACACTTCCATATCTTATTATCTTGAACATCTTCTCTTTTATTTCTCAATCTCTCCAAATTCCTTAGCTTGGGGATCCTCAGGGGAGGGAAGTTTGATTTGTTTCCTCAATGCTACTATATCTACATTTTTCCTCCTTACAATCTCTTTTGTTGATTTTACATCTTTGGAGTCATACCCTAGTTTAATTACTAGGTCCTCCAATGATTTAATCCTTATGTCCTTAGCCAAAGATGAAATATTTTCAAGATTTAATTATGACTGTATGTTGTTGAGTGAGGCATGAAACTTAGAAGTCGTCATGGAAATTTTTGTCAATGTAGAGTACAACATTTCTCTGGTTTGTGTATGCAGGTCAATTTAATCAACTTAGTGAATATGTTCAGCATCAAAGGAGAAAAAAAATTCTTCTAGTCAGCTCGAGTCCTCGGAACTTGAATCTATGCTTGAAGAAATGCAATTTTCATTTTCCACTATTCTATATGAAAGGCTAAAAGTAGCTTGTGTTATGAAGAAGTTGTTTCTTTCCAGAATTGGGTGTATGTGGATACCTTTAACTGCTCATTCTTCTTCTTAATTTGTCTATATTTTGGAAATATATTTGGTTCATCTTGGTCCTGTATAATTTCTAATGCCTGAGCTGTATTTGGGGAATCTTAGGAAGTTAAGGAAGTTGGAGAACTTGTGAAGATACATTCTCTTCTTATAGGAGCATGATGGCCTGTCAGGACTACTTTTGCTTCTTTTTATATATCAAAAAATTCTTCACCCTAATCTCTGTCACTAAAAGGGAAACCTTCTCCCTTGATCTCTTGTCTTTTTTATCTCACGGTACTGGATTCTATGAGATTGTTGTAGATATGCCCTATTCTTTTGCCTCCTATAGTGTGTTTTCCTCTCATTAAATTTGATTCATGAACTTCTCTATCTATGATCTTGGAGTTTAAGTGTAGGGAGTGGTTTTTAGTTCCACTCTCATCTTGGAGATGATTCCAAAAGTGTCATATGACTAGGTAACACTCAATTTGAAGTTCATTTATTTAAGGAGTGAATCTAAATCTTTTCATGTTGCCCTGGTGTTACAAATAAACGGTCTCACCTATGCCTTGATCTTGAACTCAAACTTCTTCTTTGTTGCAACAAAATGTAAATCATCCATATGTAGCATCTTCTTGATATATTCCAATGAGAACATTCTCGTTATAACAAATTTAGGAATCTTGTAGGGTGGAAACTCACACCCACAAACTCTTATTTTTGTATAATTTTGGTATACATAAAAATCCCCTGTTTTAGTCTGTTCACTGACATGCAAAATTATTCGAATTTCTAGTCCTATCCTAGGCTCTACATCATTGTTTAGTAAGCTAGCAGATGTATGTAGGAATTTTTCAATATAATCTCAGAAGGTCTACTCGTTGGAATTTTTCTCCATCTTGGAGGTCGAAAGGGTTACAAACTCTAGATTACAATGATAATCTAACTTCTGCAAAGGTAATGAAAACATATATGCTTGATGGTAAAGAAATAAATACACTAGCACTGAAGAATACTTAAAAGTCCCCTGAGTAGAAAAATGAGGAGTTGGTCATGAATTGATTCTGCAATGAACTCACCGTAGCTGAAAATATGGGGTTTCCCACTAGTTGTAAGGATTGATAGGAAACCAATGATGGTCTCATCAACCAACTGGTCAGATTGATAAGCAAGTATTCATGAAATGATTGCTATTACTTATTTAGTTATCTCTGGGAACATAGAGGATGAGTAGGGGTGATTTTTATTAGGTAATTCGACATCCTACGGGAGAATGATCTCAAAAATCTTGGCTCTCTATGGGAAGGTTAGGTTTTCATAGAATTCCAGGAGGGAATCTACTAAAAATGGCTTTAGGTAGTTAGAATTTGGAAATTGTAGCATCTGAAAGATGGCTTTTGCAATGATTGTGAACAAAATGTCACCATTGTGGGCCACAATTTCTCTTTGGCTGGGGATCTAGTGAAATTGACAGCAGGATAAGGATTGTGGGAAGTGATAGTTCTATGGGAAGATGGGTTAGGAAAGGGAATATTACCATAGCCCCATTCTATAACTGAGGTTAGGATACTTTTGCTTCAACCAATTGTGAAGCTCATACATGTCAAAATCGAAATTGGTTTTAGCAATATTGTATTGTTGGTCGACTAATGATTGATGATCTATATCTATGGTAGGGCACAACATAGGGTTTTCATGAGAGGATTTACATTTTTTAAGTTTCATTATTGAAGAGGAAAGAGTAGGTAATTCATAGTTCCCAGGCAAGACTGGTGAAATTGATGTCCAGATGAAAATTGCAGGCTAATTAATTGGTCTTAGTAGCTGATTATGTTGGTCACTAATTGAATGCAAAAGCTAATTGGTTCTAGTTGGTTATCCATTCCAAATTATTGAATACCTTCTTATCATAAAATAAAGAAAACAAGGGCATAACAATTTTATGGTGGATTATAGGGAAAAAAATGAAATTACCATTGTTGGTTTATCATGACAATGGAGCGGGTCCATTGTCGTGAGAAATGGACAAGCATTATTTAACAATGGTAATATTGATGTTGTGGCAAGACTGCTAGATGAAAACATCTTATTGGGGAAGGTGTAGTGATGGAATAGTGTTTCGGTGGAAGGATAGTGGGGTTCACAGACATGAGGTGGTGGATTGACAGTGGAGTACGAAATTACCTAGGAGAAGGATGGGGATAAGAGGTCCACTTGGTGGGATGTGAGTTGTAGGGGAGAAAAGCGGGGTCAAAAATCATTGTGAGCAGGGAGAGGGATGGCAGTTTTTGGAGGAGGGTCAGAGAAGTAAGCGAGAATAAGAACAGGGGCATGAAATGTTTTGTAGCCACCACATTGTAAGGGATTAACGCTTTTTTGGACCCCCCTCACTGATTAAACCTTGTATGCACTTGGGGGGATGAAAATGATCCCCCTACATTGATCTGGGTGGGGTGGATTCAGGGCGTGAGAACATGTGCACCCATTTTATCATATGGAGACAAAAAGGCGTTGCATTAAAAAAATTAATTAAAATTTGAAATACTATTAACTTAGCACTTAATTAGCATTATATCTTCTAATTAACCTCTAAAGGTACATTTATACACACAAGCCTATTAATTTATTCTCACTAATCTAACTCAAGCCCGATTACACTGTGTGGTTATTTATTTACTAACCTGAACTAATTTAATTTTATCTAGTCTAATCATGTTGAAATAGTGTGATCAACCTAACTAATCTACTTCTCCTAATTGAATGTGGGAGATTTAAATAAGCTACACACCTTACTGAAAATTCTTTAAGGTACCTCTATTGTAATTTTCTATTTTTGAGTGGAATTTTAACAATCTCACTTGCATCTATATTTCTTATGGGGTATTTTCATTATTTTTCTTCTTTTTCACATTTTGATTTTTTTTTCTTTTCACTTATATATTTTTTATATCCACTTTTTTTCTTTTCTATTCTTTTCCTTGGAAAATAAATTTGCAGAATGGAAGATTATTTACAACATCTCATATACAAAGTTATAGTCACAATCAAGTCATCTTATGAAATATAGGACCCTAACAGTGGCTCCAATGTGGATGTTACTGTCCTTGTGAGGTATCAAGAATGTTGTAAATCAGTAACCTTGATCTATTGGGGAAACTCTCTTTATTCTGCAGTTGAACCTGATCCTCCTACTGACAATCATAAATATGGGTAACAAATCATTAGAAGCATAGGGCCTTCTCCGAGGGCTTCAATTTCTTATGTGAGCCACTCTTACCCTTGTAGTAAAAATAGTAAAATGAGAATGTATAATGATTCTAAATGAAACCAATTTAACTTTGAGGAGAGTAGTGTTTGAGAATTTTTCCATTGACAGGTCCACCAGGCAGTGCTTCTTTAGTCAAGTCCTTCAAGAAAAATGCATTCTTGCCTCTAAAAGCTTCAATTTTATATGGCCTTTTCCACAAACTGTCAAACTTACTATGCATGAATTTGTCTTCATTCCTTGAGTCCAACTTTAACACCAAGTCACCTAATTGGAAATCATCTTCTTTCATTCTTCTGCCATAGATATTTTAAATTTTTTCCTAAACAAGTTGAGTTTTGTGATACACCACTTTCTTAGATTGTTGCAACTTTATGGTCTGGTTGATCCTTTTTTGTAAATCATTAGTTTCCATCTGTGACTCTTGTAATAATTTTAACATAGGAATTTCCAGAGAAACAGGAAACACAACATGAAATACATATACTATTCGGAATATCGACATTCCAATAGACTTTTTGATGCTAATTCAATCAGCTCACAGGACATTTATCTACTTTTTATGTGAGGATTTTTAATTCCACTACCTTAGCTTTTTGATGATGTTGACTAAAATCTTGTTGGAGGACTTAGCAAGCCCATTTACTTGTGGGTGATAGGCATTTGAGTGTCTTAATCTTATGTGGTATATGTTACAAAAATGAACAATTCTCATTGACTTAAAGGTGACATCATTGTTGGTGATAACCTAATGGGGGTATCTAAACCTAGACAGATTGTTACCTTCTAAATATTAGATAATAATGATATGTTTTTCTTGTCTGGTTGGAATACCCTCAATCCACTTGGTAAAGTAACCAGTGGTTATTAAGATCCACCTAGTCTATCCTAAGGAGCTGGGATGGGTTTCATCAATGAATTTCCCCTCTCTCTCCCACTCTCTCTCCCCCTTCC
>APFE030827490.1:24958-55701 GCA_000404065.3 Pinus taeda | reverse complement strand
CAAGATTACATCGTTATGTGTCTATAGTTATGTCTACAACAATACATAGCAAAACCTTAAAACCAATATCCGATTGGAGCCAAAATTATTGTGTTCAAATGAACTAAATATATAGAAAATTTGAAGTTCATAAAAATTATATTATCATAAAATAAATTAGTATAGATCTTTTTAATAAAAAAATTTCAATACCTTTCATATATTTTTTAAAATTTTAATACTTTATATATATTATAAAAAACAAGATTGCATCGTTATCTACAACAATACAATACATAGCAAACCCTTAAAACCAATATCCCCATTGGAGCCAAAACATGCTCATCTATGATTAAAACTACAGGGAAATACATTTCATTTATGTCATGAAAACATTAAACCAAATAAGGCATAAGACCAAGATAATTATAACTATAACTAAAAAAACACGATGAATAGGAAAAGAAATGAAAAACATGAACTTGAAAACTAGGTCCACTTTTTAACCATTTCTTCATAAAAATACCAACAATACTTTCTCCATAAAGACCAAAAAAGAAGGTATCCATATTGCACATAGAAGTAGAGAGAAAACAAATGCGATTAGAATCCAAGAGGCGCTGCGCTAGAATTGTGGTGCCAACACAACAACCTCCACAAACAAGAAAGAAACGTGTATCAATGCCAGGTCGCTTGAGAGCTACAAGTTATTTGGAAATGTACCATGGTACGTATGAATGCAAACCGAGAGAAAAACACATTGAAATCACAATGAGAAACATTAAAATTACCAGGTGTCTGGACACCACCGACAAAAGGATCAGTGAAATCACTATAAGCAAAATCAAATACAAACACGAGAAAGCTTTATAGCCGAGCCAAACAAGAATCCATATTATTCTCATAAAACTTTTGGTTGCAAAGCACACATAAAAACACATAATGTTTTTAGTAAAAAAAATAGCTTACCGAAACTTAGGAAAAAATAACCCACACCCAAAGAAAGACTTAAAAAACGGAAAACAAAATGAAATTAAAAAAAAAAACAAAACAGATCCAGGATCCACATTATTCCCATAAAACTTTTGGTTGCAAAGCACACATAATACTTTTGGTTGCAAAGCACACATAATATCTTTAGTAAAAAAAAAATAACTCATCGAAACAAAGGAAAAAATAACCCACTCCAAAGACTAAAAAAAAGAAACAAAATGAAATTCTCAAAAAAAACAAACAAAACAGATCAAGAATCCACATTATTACCATAAAACTTTTGGTTGCAAAGCACACATAATGTCTTTAGTAAAAAAAATAACTCACCGAAACAAAGGAAAAAATAACCCACTCCAAAAGAAAGACTAAAAAAACGGAAAACAAAATGAAATTCCAAAAAAAACAAACAAAACAGATCAAGAAAACACATTATTCCCATAAAACTTTTGGTTGCAAAGCACACATAATGTCCTTAGTAAAAAAAAATAACTCACCGAAAGAAAGGGAAAAATAATCCACTCCAAAAAAAAACTAAAAAAAACAGAAAATAAAATGAAATTCCCAAAAAAAAACCAAACAAAACAGATCAAGAATCCACATTATTCCCATAAAACTTTTAGTTACAAAGCACACATAATGTCCTTTAAAAAAAAATAACTCAGCAAAGCACACATAATATACTTAATTAAAAAAAATAACTCACAGAAACAAAAGAAAAAATAACCCACTCCAAAAGAAAAACTACAAAACAAAATGAAATTCCAAAAAAACAAACAAACCCAACAGATAGTAGAGGTCAAGGAGCTATCCTGGCCTCCTCTCACATTAATGATGCTTGAAAACAACGAGCCTTCTAACAAAGTAGCAAGCGCATATTAATTGTCTTCTCCCATGTCCTCATGAGGAGGAGACATGGCTCATTGTTCCATGTATCTCTGCTATCCTGATTTACACGAGGTTAACGCCTTGACACATTTTAATTTCAAATAATTAATCCTGATAAAATACAAACATAACATGCATTAATGTTTATTACTATTATAAAATAGAATGAATGGTGAATAAATCTTAGCCTAATTACATATTTTTATTTTATATTTATTTTCATTTTTTAAAATTGAAAAATAATTTAGGTGAAATGGTTAATATTTTCTTATATTAATATTTATTAATCTATTTATATAAATTAAATGGTTGGTAAAAGTTGATAAGCATCAAAACTCTTACTTCATGAGTATGGGGTAGATGTTAAGAGTAAATGTTTAACATTTAACATTTAACAGTTAACAAATTTAATTTAATGTTAATGTTGGCCAAGTGTAAATGTTTAACATTTAACAAATTTAACAAATTTAATCTAGTGTTATGTCTACCCCTAATTAAAAATCAATATAATTATTATGTATAAATAAAATATAAATTCAACATTGGTTTTAAGGAAAGTAAAGTGGAATTGATGAAATAGTGTGAAGTGGAGTGAGAAAGAATGAAATAATTAAAGTAAAATAGTTAATTTAACTTTGGTAAACTCTAGACTTTGAAGATAATATTTAAAAATATATTATAACTTTTTTTCTTTTTCTTTTTTTCTACTAAATTACTCATTTTGTATTGGGCTCAGAGGTGCTCTTCAACCCAAGATGCTAGAGATGTGTAACGTGAATGTAAACATTTTGTCTGGGTAAAAATAAAAATAAAATATGGTAGAGATGTGTACCTTAATGTAAGGTAATATAATGTGAACATTTTAACTCAGTGAAATGTAAGTAAAAAATGATGGTTGAATCCATATAATGTTTTGTTTAGTTGAATGGATTAATAAATAATATGTATATATGCGTAGAAGCTTTAGATCTTTTATTGAGTGATCAAGGAAGGTGTTTACAAGATTGCACAAAGTATAGAACAATAATTTATTTTTCATTCTAATGGCTTCTTTGATAACCACTTTAATATAATATATGTCTTTTTCATTCTAATGGCTTCTTTGATAATCACTTTAATATAATATATGTAATATATTATCTTAATTTATGTGTTATAATGTCCAATAGAAATAGAGATCTCATAGATCTAGGGTGGTAAATATATAAATGAATAAGCTAACTATGAAAGTGAGTTGGGGAGAGGAGAGGAGCTCAGAGAAATATTAGGTAAAATGTAATTAGTACATTTTAATAAAATTTTATGCCTACCCGGTGAATGCATGCATGAAGATGGGTTACACTTTTGGGCCAAATATGGTGATGAAATTTCAAAATTTTACCATTTTCTCTAATTGAAGGCCTCAAAATTCATATAAACTTTGTGAATTTTGATTTCTAAAAAAAACAATTTGTGGAGAATTATGGTGTAATGATATTTTTTGCAAAAAAAATTAGTGTTCCATAATCTCTAAATTTTCCATTAAATGAAATGCTCGTCCTTGCAAATTTTCATACATCTTAAGAGGTATGCGTGCATAACTTAGTCCTAAAATGTGTCTCATATATATAATATTATAATATATTATATAATATATTATAATATATAACTAAGTTTTTCATATTAAAAATTTATTTTTTTTTATGCAAAATTATATTTTTTATTATTTTTCCAAGTTGGTGAAGTAATATTTCAATTGCATTTTGTAGACACATGTGTTGGCCTAAGGATTTTTTCAACTATTTAAATAACTTGAAAAACCAAGAGTACCCTTTTGAAGAGGACGAGTAAACTAAGATACTAGTATTTTTTGAATTTTTTCAGCCCCTTTGAAACTGTCCAAAAAAAATTCAAGCATTATGTTTAAAAGAAATTAGATGAAAAATATCATATGTGTTAGCCTCCTTTGCAACATGTATTCATCTTTCATGATCGACATTTTTACATGCCAAATATGTCAAACTTTGCATGCTACAATGTTCCATATTTCCTTAAGAGGCCAAAGAAGAGGCCATGAGTGTGTGCTCACCTAAATGTCCCTGTTGTGTTCCATTTTTTATGAGTTGATCCATTTTTATGAGTTTTCAGTTAAGGGAGGGCCAAACAGCTTAATCTTGGTCTCCCTAGGTTTCAATTGCTTGCTGAAGAATACAGAGATGAACATCTGTCCAAACAAGCTTAATCTTGGCAAATTTGTAAATAGGAAGAGAAACAAGGGCGCTCATCAGCTTAATCTGAGCCCCGGAAGAGACAAGGATCGATTTAGATAGGAGGATAGCTGAAAGAAAAGTTGAAAAGCTAGGTATGCTAGTTCAAGTGCACCCAAACCAAAAGAAGAAAAAATGCTAGGTGAGTAGGCTGGGTAGGTAGCTTTGTGGTTGCAGAATCATGGCTTATGATCCATTTCATGTTTTCAAGTGTCATATCCATTCACATCTCAAGCATAATGCAGTTTTCCATTTGGAGGAGCTCAAGCGAGGCATGTCTAACTTCCCCTTCTTCCTCTTTGCTCAATCACTCACTAACTTCCCCTAAAGAGGTCAAGATCTGCTTGATATCTCTTAGTCTCATCATTCTTCATATTAATTGCCTTGGTAAAGATCTGCTTTACTCAAGGAATGTTCATACTTCCTCTATAAGTCCTATTTCCCCTTTATAGCCTAAGAGTTATACACTTAGCGCTTTCTTGTCACAATTCATATTAACTGCTGACTTCATTATGTAACTCCCTATCTATCTCCCCTTCCCCTACTAAAACTATGTTAAATAACTCCCCTATATACTTATCCCCTCCCCCTGGTTGAAAAATAACCATAAGTCTGCTTGGGAATTGCTAAGTTTTCCTGAAACTTAGCAAGAACCCTCATTGCCCCTTTCTCCAGATCATGGAGGCCGCTTTGCTCGATCCCTTTGGCAGGCTTATGTGTCCGCTAATAAGATCTTTGCAGACAAGGTCATGGAAGTGATCAGCCCTGATGATGATTACGTTTGGGTACATGACTACCATCTCATGGTCCTTGCCACATTTCTAACGAAGAAATAGTCAGGGCTCTACTTAACTCGGATTTGATCGGTTTCCATACATTTGATTATACTCGACATTTTCTCTCATGTTGCAATAGGATGCTTGGTCTTGATTATGAATCGAAGAGAGGCTACATTGGACTTGAATACTATGGTCGTTCTGTTGGTATAAAGATTATACCCGTGGGCATTCACATGGGCTAGCTTGAATCAGTGTTAAATCTTTCGGACACTGCATTGAGAAAATGGGGAGCAACATGGGGCTCCATTTAGAGAAGAAGATTGGAGTGAAAATACAAATGAGGATGTTTTGACATTTCCAACAGTAACAGATGCTTCTTCACTTGCTATACAACTTTCAGGTGGCAACTTAGGTGAAAACAATGAGGATATATCTTCCAAGCAAGACCCAGTTGTGGATGATTCTTTTGTTCTAGATCAATTGCCTCTCTTTCCTGATGAACTATTTGTTCCTTCAGGAAACTCATTATTTCCTAATGATGATGATGTGTGGAATGAATTATTGTGCGAATGCCTTTCTGGTCCAGAGAACAGTAGTATGCTGTAGCTGCATCAGTTTAATGATGTCCAGAAGCAAGATGACATTATTCCCAGTGAAAGTTCAAGGTGCACAATAATGCATAAGGAAGGAACATAAATTTTGTCTGAACAGGATGACATTAGCTTTCTCTTTGATGAACATCATGCCAGGGCGAATATTTCTCAGGGTGATGGCTGTAGCTTGCTTCGACAAGGCAGTATGGAAAACAAAGAGCAGATGATAGATTCTTTCCTACAAGATATTCGAACACCATCCTCTTCTCATTTAGCAGGCGATTTCCTAGAACTCAATGATCTAACAAGCGAGCTGGAGGGAAATGCTTCTGGTCTAGGAAGTTTTAATGAGCTCGATGAGTTCTTTGATGCCTCAGATAATATGCATGGTTTATCTGATGCTTCAATGATGTTGAATGGAATGTGCAACCCAGTAGAGGGCATTTATGGGCTACAAGCGACTTTTATTATAAGGCTTCTTTCTTCTCTTTGACTTTCATATAGCTGACATGAATGGCAGAGATGGACACACCGACAAAAACAACAAAGATGCCTACATCACAGGAACAAACTTCCACAAGCACTCCCGTGGCTTATCCTGAGTGGGCTGCACCAATACATGCTCTATATAATTATGGAAAGACACCACTCCCTCTTGGTTACTTCCATTCTGTTGTAGCATCTAGTCCACAGGCTCACCCATATATGTGGGGACTCCAGCATATGATGCCGCCATATGGGACACCCCCTCCTCCATATGTTGCTATGTATTCTCATGGAGTAATGTATACTCATCCATCCATGCCTGCGGGTGCACATCTGTATGGCTGTTATGGGATGTCATCTTTAGGAGTTTCTAATGAAGTTACAGCTGGTGCAATAACTGCAAATGTAGAAGGAGAAACAAAGTCTTCTCAGGCCAAGGATCAAAGTCCTTTGAAAAGTACCAAAGGAAGCTTAGGCAGCCTTAGTATGCTTACTGGAAAGACTAATGAAACTGGAAAAGAAACAACTACGAATGGTGTTTTCTCACAAAGTGGTGAGAGTGGGAGCGAAGGATCAAGTGAAGGAAGCAATGGGAATTCTCCAAATATTATTTCATGAACCGGGCATTACCATGGGCTATGCTGAAAATTATTGGTGGTTCTGAGTATACTACAGTAGCACAACATATGAATGCTACATTGCTGGGGCAACAACACAATAATGAATCCACCCCAGGCTCACTATCAAGATTTATGAATATACTGGGATCCATTGATTCACTCCCTGCATCGGCTGCTGAATATCCTTTGAAAAAGGGGTCTTTGAGTAAACAACCAAGCTTTGGTTCGATACATGTTAGAGCTGCAAATGCTCATCTTACTGTTGTAATAGTGGCCTGCACATGCTCTAATAATCTGGAACACAAAAAGGGGGATGCAAATGGGTCTTGCACTTGCTCGTCTGATGTATCTTATGGAATAATGAAAGATTCATTTTTGGCTAATAGCTCTGTAATCAGTCCTGTTGACCTAAAATCAAACATCTCTAAAAACTTCAGAAAAACTAGTAGTGAGGAACACAAGGGGGTTGGTTTTTGTGTTCTTCTTAGGAGCCATATCAGCTCTAGTGTGGCTTTTGATGCTTGGAGCTACTATTAAGTTTGGCGAGTGTATCTTCAAGTATTTATTATCGTAGTAGAAGCTCCTTTTGGATCATGCCAATCAAAGGGGCCGATAACGACTCCAAAGGCAGCAGAAGGCCGAGCAGTGGCCATAAATAAGTGATTGAAAAGTTCAAAGACCTTCATTAAAGTCAAAGAGGCGGCTCTAAGCCTTTAAAACTCACCAGAACATAGTTAAAGCTATTAAAGACTATTCATATCAGATTTTAAAGGAATCAGTGCCACTTAAGGGCAGCGGAACCGCCTAAATGGTGCTGATAAAAGGATTCAGTGCGTAGTTATTACAGAGTTATGGCCATGAGGCCAGCGCACAGCTCTAGGACCACTGTTCAACCATTTTTGAGGCTGCTCTCTCATGCGCAGCCCTCAGTAGCATAACTTGAGTTTCCAGCTGCCCCAGCGCAGCTCTTTTTAGATATTTTATTGCATTTATTTCCAACACAACTTTGAATTGAAGACAGTTACTACACAGATCTCTTTTAGATCTGCTTTAGAGATATTTTTTGATATTTTCCCCCCTTGACACCTACTCAAGGGAAGTCTGTAAATATTTTTCTATATAAACCACCCTATAGACAGTCTTAGGGAGGGAAGAAAAGGAGAATCGGTCGATACACTCCAAGAGAGACTCGTTCTGTACATCTGATATGTTTTCCTTAATCAAAGACTGCTGAAAGTTTGGAGAATGGACTCTGTGCTGTGTTTTAAATGTTTGAAGGGTGAATCATGGAATTCTAGTGTTGCAACATGACTCAATAAGTGCCTCTCACCTCTGTTTTCAATGATATATGCTCATATTATACATGTATCACCATCTAAATAGCAGAAAGAAAGATTAGCTTAGAACTTGCTTGGCTGCACTCTATGCTCAAGGTCTGTTGTTTCTTTATGTTTTCATCTGAATTGGTAATGAATATGAAATTCCCTTTGGCTCATATCTCCTCGAAGTCACCCATGTTTGGTAGTTATCTAGGGATTTTTGACCGCTCCTAGACAGAGCTCTTTCACCTTCCTTCTGTTATGCTGAATGAGAGATTCTTTGTTGCCTCCCATTCATTAAACTTTCAATCCGGTTGGTTGGTTTGCTACACTCCAGACCTGCTCTGTATTATTGAGAGTTTTTGTAATCAGAGATTGCTCGAAAGCTTGGGTGATGGACTGTCTATTATGTTTTTTTAATGCCTGAAGGGTGATTATGGAATTCTTATGCTGCCACATGGCCCAATAAGTGTCTCTTGCCTTTGTTTTTCAGTTTATATATGTTGGTATCATCTATATGTCACTATCTATCTTGCAGAAAGAAAGACTAGTCTACAATTTGCCTTACAACACTCTATACTCATTTTCTGCAATTTCTATAGGTTTTCTTCTGATTTAGGCATTAATATGAATACCTCAAGGCTCATATTTGTTCTATGTCATCCATGTATGATTGTTATTTAGGAAATCTTGACTATTCCTAGATAGAGTTCATTCACCTTACCTCATTAGCCAGATGAAAGATTTCTTAGTTGCCTTACATCTCTGACCTCCACTTCATCCTTTTTTAGCCTGAATAATTGTTTCATGAGCAGCTATCCTGCTCCATGTTCCTCTTGTGACCAAGAAAACACACCAACAGTCCTGCTCCCTGACTCCATGCCCAATGGTTTGAAACTTATCACACTATGCATTGCCTCTCTACTTGAAACCATCCTCCTTTCAACCAAAACACAAACAAAACCCCTTGTACTCAATAACTAGCCTAAAATCACCCTAAACAAAGCTAAATTACAAAGAGAGAGCCCTCTCTGATTGCAGGTAGGCTAGGACCCGCAGTCCAAAGATTGGTTTGGTGTTACCTTGGCCATATCCCTTAGGGAGCCAAGGGACAACCTGAGTGTTAACAATATGAATTAGAAAATGTCAAACTCATATGTCATTGGATAGAGGATTCTTTCACCAATCCTACATGATTAACTGTGTCACTTAAGGACAAATTATGTCCTAACTCGGCCATGGTACAAAATGTTGCAGCTCATGAGCTTGATTGAGCTCTTAAAATGTTTGATTAAGCACTTAAGTTATAGAATTCCAATAACTGGATCTAAGGTTTAAGAAACACTCGATTGAGCCTTTAATGTGATAAACAAAGGTTTAATCTAGCTTTAAGTTTCCATAGAGCCACTTTTTTTAAGTCTTAAAATGTTTGATTAAGCACTTAAGTTATAAAATTCCAATAATTGGATCTAAGGTTTAAGAAACACTCGATTGAGCCCTTAATGTGATAAACAAAGGTTTAATCTAGCTTTAAGTTTCCACAGAGCCACTTTTTTTAAGTCGCCAGAAATTTCAAAAACATGGCTTCATTAAGACTATTGCTAGATCTAGCACTTAAAATGGATCCATCCAGGTCTTGTTTTGTTTTTCTTTATATTTGAAGTTTAAAAGTAAACAAACTCAACTATAAAATTACCACGGGTGGGGAAATATTGAGTAAAATGTAATATTTAGGTTGGGGATGATGGGATATATTAGGTAAAGTGTAATAATATTACATTTTAATTAGTAATTCCCCCACCCTTAGCCACTTTTATTGGGTGGGAGTAGTAATACATATTGGTTAAAATATAACACTATAATATTATATTATATCAACATTTCCTCTCACCTAATCCACTTTTTATTAAAATATATATATATATATATATATATATATAATATATATATATATAATTATATATATATTCATATATATAATATATATAATATATATATATATATATATATTATATTATATATATTATATATGAGGTTCATAAAGTAACCTCAACTCTATGTAAAACTTGATCCCATAATGGTAGAGATTTGTATGGTTACCAATTTGACTAGGTCAAATAAAATTATAAAATAAAAACATAAAATTAAACAGTTATTTATAATTATAATTTAATTAATAATTAAACGAGCATAGATCCATCTTAACTCTAGATCTACGAAGCCCCAAGAGGGATCAAATTTCTTGAGATGCAAACCTCTTTTAAAGTGAAAAGAGATTTGATCCCTCTCGACGCTTGGTAGATCTGGAGTTAAGATGGATTTATGCTGGTATATAAGATTGATCAGGCTAGTATATCTCACAGTGCTTTAGGTCACACTTCCAATAACTTTGTTGAAGCAAATTGTGAATCAAGGAATTTAGGATGTAATTTTATTTTGGATTCCTTGAATATAATTCACCATTTATATTGAGGATATATCCCCTCAAATACAAAGTTAAGTTAGATTCTCAAGTGAATTTATCACTTGCATCAGTCTATCCCCAAGAAGAAATGTGTAATACCCATGCATGTTTATAATATTGTAATTATATGTGTAAGGTATTAGACTTGTAAGCCGAGTTATGCTATGTGGCCTACGTGTCCATATAGATATGTTATAGATTTTGGGGCCAACATGCCCGAGCATATATGCCAATTTCAGTAAAGTGGTCGAAGGGTTAGGATTGTAAATAAAATGTAATTTGTAAGCATTTTAACAATAATAAAATAGACTAACTGTGGATCCCACTCCACAGTAAGAGTATGGGGGTTATACAACTCAACGATGAATATGCAACAAGTGTTGTGTTCGATGTTTAGGAAAGGGAGCACCTAAGGGCCCACATGGCTTCAGGGAGGTTCCACATGGACAAGAAGGGTCATGCAATGAGGAAGAGTATATGTTTTCCTTGAGAGGAGAAGGAAGGAGATCATTATGATTATTATTCTGAGGAGGATTATGGTACAGATATAGTTTCCTAGAAGTTGGGCATCACAGAGGGATTGTCTGCTCCCGAAGAAGGGTGTGCCACTTGGGTTATGGAACTACACGACAAGCCATAATGGTTATGGCCTGGAAGGGTGCTTGGAAGCCCTAGAAGTAGCACAAGCTCCTGGAGCCCTGTGCTCAGAAGTTTTTGGCTAGTCGTAAGGCATCCTGGAAGGTGGGCATCGCGAAAGGAGTGGCAGGTCCTGGAGAAGGATGTGCCACTTGGGCGTAGGTTTGGGGAAGAAATGCGTAGTGGCCAGAGTCGTGATTGTTGGGTTGGTGCCTTGGCCATGGGGATGTTGTTATTCTCGGTTTACCATTTCTTTTGGAGTTGTAGCCACGACTCAGGGGTGACTTGTGGTTGAAATCTATGAACCAAACGGTCTATGGTAGGGTGGAACATGGAGAGCCTGTACCTAGTTGGTCTTTTTATACAAATATGTATTATGGTCAATGTTGTGTTTATTTATGGAATTTCATGTGAAACTCTATATTTAATGGTTCTATGCTTACTACAATTATGGTATATTTTGTTGTGCCATGTATAGATGTGTTGTATTTAACAATTATGGTTAGTTTATTATGAAACCTAGTTTGGTTTGGTAATTGTGAATATATATAAATTACTCTGTCATGCATGAGTTTGATATGCAACATATAAACCCTAAATTGGGTATTTTATGTCTTTATGTGTCATGTGTTATATTTATATATGCTAATTGGATATCACCTTAATAAGGTTTTAATATTATGAATATATATTCTATTGTGCATCATAATTAAATGCTAGTTATTGGGTTTGTGGTTAATTCTAACTGTTGTATGTGACTCTGAATTATTATATGGAAAAACCCTAATTGTTGTGTAAATACTAATGGCTAAAGAATTACATTAAATACTCATTTGTTATGCACGATTTTATGAATTCAAGTTAGGGTTAAGACCAAGGTTACAAAATTACAAGGGCTCTCGTTGTGAGATAGGGTTTAATATTGGAAACCATGGATTATGTGTGCTTTTGCATGAATATTAGTGAACTAGTTATTGAAATTTAAGTTGTGGTTATGTAGAAATGCCTAGTTGGTGGCTGGGGACATTAAAAAGTGGTATAATTGATACAAGTGGCTCCAGACACATGCAGAAGTCCAACAGGGCTCAGAAATGGTCAAAATTTAAAGTGGTTAGATTTCTCTCGAACTAGGACCAGAGCGAAGTGCTCGTTGCCTTGATTCCAACGGTGTGAACGACACTCAAATCCAAGTTTGTATGGAGGAGATAGGGCTAGTAAAAGTTCATGGTTGACTTGGCTAAGTGGCAAGGTTAATGGACCTACAAATTGCACCAAAAACGGTCACCAGAATCCAACCAATGGGCAAGCTAAATTGTTGCCTACTTAAAATTCCCAATGACCCTTATTTTCGGAAAATTAAAAAATAACCCATTTGTTTGAACAAAACAAAAAAAAAATAATTTAATTGGGGGTGTGGGCCATAAACCCTGCCACCCCCATTGCATTAATACACCCAACTATATATATATATATATATATATATCTATTGGGCGGGCCGCCCGCCCACAGACCCAACCCCACCATTGCCACTTGTCGTATTTCGAAGGTGGCGGGGCTTGAACCCACTTGACCAACCAAGCCGGCCCCCCTTCCAGGGGCCTCCACTAGTCACATCATTCCAAACCATTATGAAACCACACAAAAGAGTTATGATTGCGCGCCTAAATGGGGAGTGTTAGGATTTGATCCCCCGACCTCTCCTCAACCAACGAACCAAACTTACCATTGTGCCCAACAGCCAGATGTGGTAAACTCCACCGCCGAATTTCTATATGAACCTTAGTTGCAAATGCGCCCAAGGGAGGAGTGTTAAGGTATATTGGAGGAGTTTGAAGGCCAATGGAGCCATGAGCGGGTGCGAAACTTGGACTACAAAACTTTGAGTAGTGCGTAACCATGACGCAATTCCAGGAGGCATATTGATGGCATACTTTTTGAGACAAATCTTACAGAGAATATTATTTGATGCCTGCAAGATTCTCCGATGAGTAAATTTTTATTTCGTTAGAATGATATGAAGTTTACAATCATTTTAACCAAAATTTCGCAGGGAATGTGGTGGTGAAATCAGAACTATTTGCAGATTCCTAACAGAGCATAATCTTTAAAGAATCTCGAGGGAATGTTCCAAACTGCTTGGACGTTGAAAATCGACAGAGTCAGAATGCAGCTGAGTTTACACTCAAAAGTATCAGAATCTTGTAAGGGTCATGATGGTGAGATCAGATTTGTGATCTAAGTTGCAGATCTCTAGTCAACCCAGAGAATAGAATCTTTGGAGAATCACGAGGAATCTAAAATATTCCCAAATGCCCAAATTTTGATGGTGTCAGAATTTGACAAATGGATAGTCGGTTTTACACCTCTCGACGACAAAAAATCACTGGTGCAGTTAGTTTTTGTAGTTGAGCCTTCTATTTTTCATCCAACTTCAGAGGTAAAGGTATATGAATCAGTCATGTCATGTTTTCCTTCATAATTTCCAAGATGATGTATCATGTTTGAGATTCCTGTTTGATGTTATGTTGTAGGAACATTATTTCCACCTTATGTGAGATGTATTTAGATTGTATTGCTGTGTATTGTTGTTGAGACCCCTGTGTAACTATGTTGAAGGGATGCTCATTGCCACATTGTGTGAGATCATGTTAAGTTGTCATGCTGAGAGGAAGCCTTCTTGAGTGAGAATTCCTATAAGAGGAACTTCTCATGGAGAGACAATCCACTCTTCTTTGGGGGTGTATGTCCTTTCTACGACAAAGAGTCTTCCATGTACATCATCGTCATTTCCAACAGTATATGAAGTGACCTCCACCATCTCAACACTAGGCCCGGAGACGTAGTCCACACTGGATGAACTCCATTATCAAATATCTCGTGTTTTGACTTGTTGATCGTTGTCATGTTTCCTGTTACTTAAGCATGCATATGTGTTCTTTTATGCTCTTCTAAATGCAATTCTAGCAACATCACAGAAGTAAAAGATCTTGGATAATTCTGGTAGCTGAAGGATATTAGATCAATTTTGGTATCAGAGCAGTCTTCTCGCTGATGTGAATTGTGAGTGTGAACATTTGAACGTGCAACAATGGAGGATGACAAAGAAATGTACAAGGCCTTCCTAAGGATGTCCAAAATGGTGGACATAATGTATGAATCTTATGAGGAACGAGAGAAAGAAAGAGCAGAGAATGATGCTCCATCCACACCTTCCAGTGTACATTCATCACCTTCATCGTCTTCTCATAATTCGAATGAGGAGATCAACTAGAGCATTCAAGAAGATAACGTTGAATTGAAGATGCTTCTACGAGAAGAGAAAGAGGAGAAGCAACAATTGCAGCTTTAGTTGCGAGCAACAGAAGAGGCCCTGGAAGAATTGAAGCGCAACAACCAAAGTCTTCAAGTAGAGCATGATGAATTAAGGAGGATTCTATAAGAAGAGAAAGAAGAGAAGCAGAGATTGAAACTTCAGTTGCGAGCCACAAAAGAGGCCTTGAAAGAATTGAAGCGCAACAAAGGATTAAAGAAGCCATCATCACCTGTTTTAGAATCAACAGTTGAGGTGAACAATGTTTATTTTTCTTCATATTCATCTTCACATGATGTTATTTCTGTTGGAAATGTGGAGGTACCCATTATAGGAACTGGCCTGAGACTCCTTACCAAGATGGGGTACAAAGGAGGAGGACTTGGTGTTAATGGCCAAGGCATGACTCAACCATTGGAGGTCATGCAAAGACCTCAATTCGCTGGTTTGGGATATACCAAAGGAGAATGCTCAAAGGTGTCAGATGCTTCCAAGACATTGTTGAAATCATCGAAGAAAGAGAATGATGGGAACACATCACCATCATCCCATGCTAGTGCATATTACAGAGAAAGAGCTGAGACACGCTCTCATAGCCATAATTACATCAAAGACAGCCAGGAAATGTATAACAAGTCTCATTATTCTAGAGTTCATTTTGATTACAAGCATGTTAATGATGAACATAAATCATGCACAAAAACATGCACTTTTTTTGGTTTAAATAACCATGCGTTTGCTGAGTGTTAGAAGAGAATGACAACACGAAAAAGGATAAGAAGTGAAAGGCCTTCTCCATAGCAGGGAAAGAAGCGTGATAAGCAAGTCTGGAGGAAGAAGACTTTATGTAGTCATTACAACAAAGGTGGTCACCAAAGAGCCACATGTTTGAGGCTCCATCTAGAGAAATATCTTAAGAACAAAGCGCCCGTGCGTAAACCAGTTGAAAAAGTTGCTCAACAATTGAATCCGCCATAGGGAGATGACCCATTCACTTTGATAAGTGAGAGATGGTTTTTCTAGATGTGTTAGCTTGTCATGGTCATATTTTTGTAAATCATTCGTTGAAATTTACATTGTAAAAGTGATGATGTGTTTTCCATCACTTGCTGAAGCAACAATGATGTTTTGGCCTTATATTGATAGCTCAGGTATTATTTCCATTTTGATGTAAAATTGACCACAGACTATGTGTTATAAACTCATGGCAAGTATGGGATGCTTGGGTCATTAATTGGTCATGTAATTAAGCATGTAATTTGCAAAATATTGTAATACAGGTTTATAGATAATGTAGGTGTCGGCTCATCGCCTATGGCTTCGAAGGACAAAGGTGAAGGAGAAGGAAGGGTGACCTATCAGGACACTTGTGGTGCATACAATGTGCACGACAGTTGTAGATTATGTTCATGATTTTGGTGGACCAAAAGCTCCTCAGTGGGGAGGAATGATCCAGGTGGCTCCTGACACATGCAGAAGTCCAAGAGGGCCAAGAAATGGTCAAAATTCAATGTGGTCAGATTTCTCTCAAAATAAGACCAGATCGAAGTTTCCAACGGTGTGAACGACACTCAAATACAAGTCTGTATGGAGGAGATAGGGCTAGTCAAAGTTCAGGGTTGACTTGGCCAAGTGGTAGGGTTAATGGACCTACAAATTGCAAAAGTAGCGGTCACTAGAATCCGGCCACGTGGCGGGCTAAATTGTTGCCTCCTTAAAATGCCCAATGACCCTTATTTTCGGAAAATTCAAAAATAACCCATTTGTTTTAATAAAACAAAAAAATATTAAATTGGGGGGCCAACCATAACGCCCGCCACCCCTATTTCATAATACACCAACTATATATAATATATATATATATATATATATATATTGGGCGGGCCGCCCACCGAAGGACCCGGCCCCACCATTGCCACTTGTCATATTCCGGAGGTGGCGAGGCTTGAACCCACTCGACCAGCCACGTCGGTCCGCCTTCCAGGTGTCTCCACCAATGACATCATTCCAAACCATTATGAAACCACGCAAAAGAGTTATGACCGTGAGCCTAAATGGGGAGTGTTGGGATTTGTTCCCCTGACATATCCTCAACCAACAAAACGAACTTACCACTCCGCCCAACATCCGGATGTGGTAAACTTTGCCGCCCAATTTCTACATGAACCTGAGCTGTAGATGCGCCCAAGGGAGGAGCGTTAAGGCAGATTGGAGGAGTTCAGAGGCCAATGGAGCCATGAGAGGGTGCGGAACCCGAAATGTGGAACTTTGAGTAGTGCGGAACCATGACGCAGTTCTAGGAGGTAGATTGATGTCACGCTTTCGAGACAAATCTTACAAAGAATATTCTTTGATGCCTGAAAGATTCTCCAAGGAGGTAAATTTTTATTTTGTTAGAATGATATGAAGTTTACAGTCATTTTAACTCGAATTTTGCAGAGAACACGATGGTGAAATCAAAATCCCCATTTGACCAGCAGATTTGTAGATTCCTGACAGAGAAGAATCTTTAAAGAATCTTGAGGGAATCTTCTGGATTCCTTGGAGGATGAAAATCGACAGAGTCAGAATGTAGTTGAGTTTACCCTCAAAAGTCTCAAAATATTTCAAGGGTCATGATGGCGTGATCAGATTTATGATCTGAGTGGAAGATCTCCAGTCATCCCAGAGAACATAATCTCTGGAGAATCACAGAGAATCTAAAAGATTCCCAAAGGCCCAGATTTTGACGGTGTCGGAATTCGACAAGTGGATAGTCGATTTTACACCTCTTGACGATAGAAATTCAATGGTGTAGTCAATTTTTACAGTTGAGCCTTCCATATTTCGGCCAACTTCAGAGGTGAAGGTACATGAATTAGTCATGTCATGTTTTCCTTCATAATTGTTGAGATGATGTATCATGTTTGAGATCCCCGTTTGATGTTATGTTGTGTAATCATTATTTCCACCTTATGTGAGATGTATTTAGCTTGTATTGCTATGTATTGTTGTTGAGACCCCTGTGTAACTACATTGAAGGGATGCTCATTGCCACATTGTGTGAGATCATGTTAAGTTGTCATGTTGAGAGGAAGCCTTCTTGAATGAGCATTCCTGTAAGCAGAACGTCTCATGGAGAGACAAGCCAATTTTGTTTGAGGGTGTATGTCCTTTCTATGACAAAGAATCTTCTATGTACATCATCATAATTTCCAGTAGTATATGAAGCGACCTCCACCATCTTGACAACGAGCTCGGAGATGTAGTCCACACTGGACAAACTCTGTTATAAATGTCATGTGTTTTGACTTGCTGATCGTTGTCATGTTTCCTCTTGCTTAAGCATGCATATGTGTTATTTTATTATCTTTTAAATGCAATTATAACAACATCACAGAAGTAAAAGATCTTGGATAATTCTGGTAGTTGAAGGGTCCCAGATCAATCAGAGCCAAGTTACAAAACTAGGCTTAATTGGGCCATAATTAAAAGTCAAATGTGATGTTGCAGGTTGTTCACTAATGTTGGAAGAAAGCTAGTGGTGGTTGTCCACGAAATATTTGATGAAAGTCAAATCAATGAAGGTGATTAAAATCTACATGGTAAAGAGTGTAGGTGTCCAAAATGGTTTAAGAGGTAAAATTATTATGAAATTTCGAGGAAAAAATTGCAAATTTTAGCCTAAGAAAGATAAAATTTGTGCATAAAACACCATTTATGCATGTTAAGTTTTATTTTTCTATATATACAAAGCATAATTAAGAAAATACATATATATATTTATATTTGAAAGGTCAAATTTGGAGAGTGATTTACTACATATCAAAATGTATAAGGAATGAATATATAATGTTTTATGTATTTTGTGGGATAAGGCTCCACAATGGAACTTTAACTGAAAATGTTACAGGGCCTATCGAGGGCCATAAGCCTAGGGTGGCGATGAAAGAGGTAATATATATATATATATATATATTGACCTCTTCCAGAAGGCTACAGGAATGGCCATCAATGTCCAAAAATCTACCCTCACCGCCATCGGATGCTCGCAATACGAAGTACTTTACACTGTCCGTCGGTTCCCTTTCCCTACTCACACAATGGAGGAAGGACTGAAATACCTAGGCTTCAGACTCAAACTAGGGGGATACAAAATTGCTGACTGGATCTAGTTAATTGTCAAGGTAGAAAGGAGACTAAACGCATGGTATAACAGGTACCTTACTAGGGCAGGTAGACTCACCCTTATAAAAGCAGTGGTGGAAGCAACACCAGTGTTTTGGATGTCTCTAGCCTGGATTCCCAGGGGAATACTAGCCAGACTGCAAAAAATTTGCTGTAGTTTCCTTTGGAAGGGGAACAAACAGGGGAATCTCTTCACCTAGTTAAAATGGGAAACAATTGCCAGACCTAAGAAATAGGGAGGATGGGGCATAAAAAGGTTGGATCTTTTCACTAAAACACTAGCAGCAAAGCTCGGTTGGTAGCTCATCACCTCACACAGCCTCTGGACGAGAGTAGTATATGATAAGTATATAGCCCCGGACAACACCTTCGACTAGATCTGCAGAGATCATAGGGAAAGTGGGAACATATCCAACATATGGAAAGTTGTTCTATCCTCCCTCCCCCTTATCCGGGAAGGCTTAACATGGAGGATAAATCATGGGACCACTGTTCGTATAGGAATAGACCCCTGGATTGGATGTGGGAATGCCCACAGACTCCCAGCACAGCTGATTACCCTCCTAAAAAATCAGGGAGTCACTCATATTGCAAACATTGCAGATCCGGAAAACTCCTCTTTCTTCCAGCAGGTGTTATCACTCAGGTTGTCCCTAGGCTCCTATTAGGGATACGGCCGAGGTAACCACAAACCAATGTTCTGATTGCAGGTTCTAGCCCACCTGCAATCGGAGAGGGCTCTCTCCTTTAGATTCAGCCTTAGTTGATCTGGATTCAACCTTAGTTGAGGATCTTAGGCTAGCTTTCTGACTTCAAGGGAATGTTGACTGTGATTGGAAGGAAGGTAGGATTCTCGAGTACATAGGCACAGTAAGGTGTTATAAGTTCTGAACCATTGGGCATGGAGTCATAGATTGAGGCATGCGAGCGTTTTCTTGGTCACAAGGGGATACGGAGCGGGATAGCCACGCAGGATACAATACTCAGGCTGCTGAAAATATGGAATGAATATCAGGGATGAAAGGCAAAAGAGAATCATTTCATCATGCCGACCAAGGGGAGAAGTGGATGAGTGGGATCCCGGAGCAGTTAAGAATTCCAAAGACATGTACTCATATATGAAAGAAACAGGGTAAACTAGAGCAGTTAAGAATTCTAGCTCATAACTGTTTCAGCAGAAAACATCGAAAAGTGCAGAAATTGAACTTAAGGTGTATTTAAACAAATCTCAAGCTATTCTTTTTTCCTGCAGCTTAGAAAGACGGAAAGATGATAAAAACATAAAATAAACAGGGGAGAAGAACACTTATTGGATCATGCAGAGGCACAGGAATTCCGTGATCATTCCTTGGCCAAGAAAAAACAGCAAGTTGTTTCGCAATCCATGCTTTCAGCAATCTTTGATTATGAAAAATATGACAGTTACAGTGCGAGTCTTTACTCGGAAAAATTACTGGAAAGGAAACTGACCAACAACTACTACTACCAACCAACCAACCCTTTACAATATCGCTTCGGGTGGTATTTATAAACAAAATATCAGGAAAACATCATTACAGGTGACCTTGACCGGTCTGCTTAGAACTCTTCAAAAATCTAAATGCTGCTGGAAATAAATGTAAGTAAATCTTTTGGCTGCGCTGGGGGCAGCTGAATCGGAACAGGTGACGAGGTGGCCCTTGGGGACCAGATGCGGTGCTGCTGAAGTGAATGTGCTTTGGGACTGCAGTTCGGCTTTGGTGCGAATTGAATGTGCAATTATTATGATTTGAGAGCTTTAAGTGGTTTCGCTCTCGTCCTATAAATCTGCTCGAAGATATTCAATTTTCTCTTGCTTTGGGCCGTTGCTCAAGATATTCTCTGATACACTTTGTTGCTACATTGATGGTTTCCGCCGTCGACTTATACTCTTTGACACGCTTGAAGCCTGCTGATTTGATCTAATACACTTTAACCTCTGTGAATGATCTTCCGTTGTCTACAAACCAGATCCTTTGGCACGTTTGGGCGATTTTCGGGCTTTTTCGGCGCGCAGTGGGCTGGGAAATCAGAAGATTCCCTGAAGATTCCCCGAAATGGCCTATTTCCCGTAGCGATGCGCTACGCGCTATTCGCGCATCAAAAACTGCCTCTGTTTCTTGATCTGGAGCTCCGAAGTGTGACTTTTCTCCTTGCGCGAAGCTTTTTCGGCTTTTCTGGCTGCTGACGTAAGCACTGCGTCGGCTGTACGATGGATGACGTCATCAATGGGTCCCTGGTACAGCGTGACGTGGTGAGGTACTGGATGAACTGTTGGTGAAGAGGTTCCGATGTGATATCGCGATATCGTGTCGGCGGAGAAGAGGGGGATCATTGGGTTGGGCATTTGGCGCTTGCGACTGCCGATATGCGATATCGCATCGGCAGAGAGGAAAGGTGAACGGATTGGACACTTGGCGTTTGTGATCGCCGATCGCCGATTTCACAATGTCGCATCGGCGGGGAACGGATGGTCATTGTTTTGCATGAATGTGAGATGGCGAACTTGCGATGCAAAAATGGCTTTGAAGGGAAAAGGTAAGTAAGTGGGTGTGAGGGCTTTTGAAGTTTCGGAAGGGGTCCGATTACTTCGGGGGTGTTTTATACTTAGGAAGGAGTCCATAGTATGTGGAGGGTGGTTTCGGAGGTTGGGTTCTTGCTTAGTTTCTGATAAACTAAACAATTCCCGAGACTTGCTATGGTCATTTTTCAACCAGGGGAAGGGATATTACATAGGGGAAATTACTTAATATTAGTACGGGGATAGGAAACATAGGGAGCTACATAATAATGTTAGTGGTTAGTGTGGAGATGGTAAGAAAGCGCTAAATTTCAGGAGAACTTAGGCTGTTGCAGGGGGTAGGACCATACTTCAGGAGAAGATATGGAACAGCTTTGAGTAAAGCAGATCTTTACTCAACCGGAGTGATGAAGATGATGAACTTAAGAGGTCTCAAGTAGATCTTGACCTCTTTTAGGGATGTTAGTTAGAGATCGGGGGGAAAGCAGAGAAGGGGAGTTAGTTATACCTCATTCGAGCCTTTTTGCTTACAAAACTTTGTTGACTATGTTCTGCATGATATGATGCCTGCAAACTTGGAACTTGTCAGCAATTCAACAGCCTCAGAACTACCTACCCAGCCTACTTGCCTAGCATTTTTTCTTCTTTTGCTTGGGGTGCACTTAGACTTGCAAACCCAACATACATTTTTCTTTTGATGCTTTCCTATCTACATAGTACCCTTATTTCTTCCAGAGCCCGGATTAAACTGTTGGACTCTTCTGTTTCTCTACCTATCTAAGAGTCTGCCAAGATTAAACTGTTTGGACGTCCCTTTAACTAACAGTAGCGATACCAGGAAAACTTTACAAAATTTGAAGGCAATTGAATGAATCTTGAAGTAGCCTTCTTCATGTGGAGACTGTTTGAGAAAATATGGAGCATTGCAGCAAGCAAAGTACAACATATTTGGCCTGTGAAATGCCAATCATGAAAAATGCATACCTGCTGCAGCAGGAGCTAACAGTGGCTCCACTCGGGGATGGCTTCTCCTTGCGGGAAGTCAAGAACAACAGGCCAGAACGCCTTGATCTTTTAATTTCTTGCTGTCCTCTGCAAAATTGGGAAGCATCGCCTGCTTTCTTCCGCGTGTTCCCAGTACTATAAACTCTAAACGTCAAAAAAGTATGTACAAACCAATCAAGCAGGAGGATCATTGTAGTGCTTCAACATTCGGCCATTGATCGGGCCTTCCTCCGTTGTGCTGTTATCAAGTGATTTGAGAAAGTAGGTGTTATTGCCTTGCACAGCGCTGATAGTGTACG
The DNA here is from genome assembly GCA_000404065.3 of Pinus taeda. Lineage (NCBI taxonomy): Eukaryota > Viridiplantae > Streptophyta > Pinopsida > Pinales > Pinaceae > Pinus > Pinus taeda. Next base: position 33,381 of record APFE030827490.1, on the reverse strand, counting down.
GACCTTTCCACAGAAAATCAAATTTAGCATGTTTGCCCTTGTCTTCCCTTCTTGCGTCCCACCTTAGGACTTTGCTGCCTACCCAGAAATCCTCTACTTTGGTTCTTTTGTCGAACATTTTCTTGAGTTTTTCCTATAGACTTTGAGCTCTATTGAAAACTTCTTCTCTGGTTTGCTGAAGATGAATGGTCTGATTAATCCTTCTCTGCATGTCGTTTGGTTCAGCCTAAATTTCTTGCAACAGTTTGATAGTTGGTATGCCCAGAGATGAAGGGAATCTAGCTTCCATGCCATACACAAGTTCATAGGGGCTCATCCTGATGGATTTTTTGGCGGTCATTCGATCTGCCCATAGGGCGTTGGTGAGCTTTTTGTGCCAGTGCTTTTTGTTCTCTTCTAGCATCTTCTTTATAATATTGGTGAGGCTCTTATTGGAGGACTCGGCCAGGCCATTGCCTTGGGGGTAATAAGCTGTGGAGTGTCCTAAGGTAATGTGGTACTTGTGGCAAAAGTTAATGATTTTATTGGATTTGAAAGCAGCCGCATTGTCGGTAATGATTTTCTCCAGGCAGCCAAACCTGGACAGGATGTTATTTTCAAGAAACTAGATGATGGTGGAGTCATTGGCTTGCCTACACGGGATGGCTTCAATCCATTTGGTGAAATAGTCAGTGGCTGTTAGAATCCATTTGTGCTGGCCTGAAGAGGATGGATCAATTTCTCCAGCGAAGTCAAGACCCCATTGTTGAAAAGGTTTTTCGGTTGAAATGGGCTTTAGGGGCAGAGGTAATAATTTTCTTTTTCCTTCAAAGATTTGGCATTTATGGCATGAAGCAGTAAATGTTTTCACATCTGTAAACAAAGAGGGCCAGTAATAATCGGCCCGCAAGATCTTGTCCGCCATGGATTTCCAGTATAAGTGGCCTTCGCAATCACCTGCATGAAATTCTCTCATGACGTTGTTAGTTTCGTCCTCAGTTAAACATTTAAGCAAAATACCTTCGTAATTTTTCCAATATAAGGAACCATCTATGATGCAGAGGTTAGATGATTTCATTCTTAAAAATCTTTTTTTAGTTCTGGACAATCCTGGGGGATCACACAGGTTTAATAATACAAAGAAAATATCAGAGTACCAAGGGGACTGTGTGAAGGTATCACTGATCTGTGGAGTCGCCAGCTCCTCTTCATCGCCCAGCTGATTAATGTTAAGTGCTTGGAAATTCATTTCGGCCATTAGCTTAGCTAGCCCTTGTCCTTTTATGAGCTTGGTGGGCTTTATCTCGATATCATACTCAAGGATGCTAGCAATCCATTTGCCTCTTCTGCCTTCCAATCCTTCCTGCGTTAGTATATCCTTTAGAACCGCGTTGGGGACATATGCGATCACATGAGAGTAGAGGATATAAATTCTGAAGTCTTTAATAGCTTTGACCAGGGCGTAAGCTTGTTTTTCCATGATTTGAAATTTCAGGGGCGCATCTCTCAGCGCTCGGCTGAAGAAAGCTATTGGTTTCTCATTTCCCTAATCATCTTTCTGCAGAAGGACTGCTGCTATGGTATGTTCTGATGCGAAAGAAAAAATGATAAAGTCTGTCAAATTGCGGACTGGTTAGGACTGGTGTCTGAGTCAAGGCCGCTTTTATACACTCGAAAGCCTGCTTGGCCTCAAGGGACCATCTCACCTTGGCGTCCTTTTTTAGCATGTTACTCAGTAGCCTCATTGACTCAGCTAGATTGGGGATAAATCTTCTCCGGAAGTTGATTTTCCTAAGGAATCCTTGTAGCTCCTTCGTGTTTCTTGGGTAAGGGATTTGGAGGATAGCCTGAATTCTTTCTGGGTCGATTCTGATCCCATCTTTTGATATTATATGCCCTAATAACCTGCCTTCCTCCAAGGCGAACAGGGACTTCTTCGGGTTCAAGGAAATACCGAATTTCCTGCATGTGACAAAAATCTGCGTTAAGTGCTTTAGGTGTTGCGAGTCAGATTTGGAAAATGGGGTCAGGTCATCCAGGTAAACCACGAGCAAATCATGTATTTCCTTAGCAAACGCAATATCCATATCCCTCTGAAAGGTGGCGCCGGCGTTTTTCAGCCCAAAAGGCATTTTAACGTATTTGAACGTTCCCCAGGGCGTAGTGAAAGCTGTTTTGTCCTGATCGTCTGGGTGAACTAGAGTTTGGTTAAATCCCGAGAATCCGTCAAGTAGAGAAATCCTGGAAGAACCCACCACCCTTTGTAAGATGTGATCCATTTTGGGCAACAGGTAGTGGTCTTTTAGGGAGACTTGGTTTAAATTCCTCAAGTCTACGCACAGTCTTATCTCTCCTGTTTTCTTCCTGATAGGAACTAAGTTAGATACACATTCCGAGAATCTGATTGGCGCAATGATTCCTGCGTCAAACATTCTTTTTATTTCCTTTTCAATCATAGGGAGAAGCATGGGGTTGATTCTTCTGAGTTTTTGTTTGAACGGTTTCTGGTTCGGCCTTAGGGGAATGGTATGCTGGATTACTGAAGTGTCATAGGACTTCAAGTCGTCATAACTCCAGGCAAATATGTCTTGGAATTCTTTGAACAGATCCACATATTTGGGCTTTTGGTTAGGAGGCAGATTTTTAGAGAGTTTGATCATCTTGGGATGTTCTGTTGTTCCTATGTTATGTTCTTCTATGGCGGCATCCAAAGGTTCCATTTTTGGTTTTCTGGCTACGTCGTTGCTATCGAACATGTCTTCCAATGGGGTCAGGCCGGCAGGCAAAATATTTCCTTTTAGGTCCATAAATCCTTCTTCTGCCTCGGCTGCCTTAGGTGAGCAAGACTGTTTCAGTTGCCTTATGTTTGTGCTGTCAAAAATAGTCGGGCTAATTATCTGTTCAGCCATGGGGGTTGTTAGGGTCATGCGATCTAGTTGCTGTGTTTCTGGTGTGACATCCATGTCAATGTTGGTGCTAGAGAATTCACCCTCCAAAGTTAAAAAATTGTTAATCTGGACATCATCTTGGAATACTTGCCAACTCTCGACATTGTTAGGAATCGATGGTCTATGTTTTACTTCTGCAGTGAAGCAGTGACTTGGTCCAAAGGGGAACCTACAGGTGTTGGCAAAGGTAGCTAAGCTATGAGCATGAATGTTATGTTCTCGTGAGATTTTGGTCAACTTGAAATCATTGAAGGTGCTGAGCAATTCGCTGGCTGTGGCTCTGTAAGCTTTCATTCTACTGTCATTGGCGATGAAATTGCCCTTTATCTGTTGTATAATGAGGTCCGAATCACCTAGGATGGAGATTGTGGTAGCTCCCAAGGTTTTGAGCAGCTTGAGACCTAAGAGGAGGGCTTCGTACTCTACCATGTTGTTTGTACATTTAAAATTGAGTCTATAGGCGTGGCCTTGTGCATGATTTTCGTGAGTTTTGTAAATCCACACTCCAGCCCCTGCTCCTAACTTGTTAACTGCACCATCGAATTCTAGATACCATGAGAGCTCTGGCTCAAGGTGAGTTCTGGGGACTTGAGGGGCCTGCAGCGCAGATGAACTGATGACTTCTGTTTCAGGATTTTCTTCCTGTCCTGTGCTAATTGTCTGGGCTGTAGAAATAATTTCAAGCGAGTTGTCGACTGGCCTCTCACTAGCATTGGTCTCTTGTTTTAGGGCTAGCGGTTTATCAGGATTTGGAAGACTTTTATTATCATTAAACAAAATAAAAGAATCCTTATCAGAATGGAATGAGTATATTGGAAAATTTTGGGGTTTCTCCTCACTACTCACCACATATTTCATTAGCATTTCCCTGTAAAGTCTCTTTGGTTGCCCAAAGACGGATATAGTGGCGTAAGAGAGGTCGAGTTGAAGGGATCCTTGCAGTTTTGCTCCCCATGATTGGGATAGCAGCACGCCATACTTTGTGGGTATGTCGGCAACTACTACGTCCATTAAGATCGTTTTGTTTGGGAATTGGACTAGGGATACGCAAACATCTTTGATTAAGCCTAGGCATTTGACTTGACTTGAATCAAACGAGTACAGATCTTTATAGGGTCGGGTGACATCAAGGTTTAACTTTTCCATTACGGCTTTGGGCATGAGGTTGTGCGAGGCACTGGAATCAAACATAGCATTGTGCAATATCTTATTGTGTATGTGCAGGCTGATATAGAAAGGCGGAACAGGTCCGAATGCTGTTTTTCCATCAACCTCTGGCCAGAACAGTAATTCAGGGGTGTCATCTAGGATGTTTACATCATCCCTAATTTCAGGCAATTGGAGTGATTTTTGAATCTGTTGTCTACATACAGTGTGCTTAGCCAGTTTTGAGAGGGGGATGGAGATTTTGAGCTTCCCGATTTCGGCTTCTAGGTTGAATGGCTTTTCTGCTGGGTTTTGGGTATTAACACTGGTGGGTTTTTCGTTCTCCGACGTATTTTCCGTATTTCCCTTTGGAACGTGCATATCACTATGTATGCCTGTCCGTGGTCTCTCTGTTCTGGGAATATTTTCATGAATGCTATCCAGGTCTTTTTCAGGGCGGGAAGAGTGTATCGGTTGTTCTGTCGAACCATGTGTTTCTGTTACATCTTCCACAATAACTTGTTGTGAATTTGGGACCTGGTTGTCACTTGTATGACCGTTGGTGCTTTTTCCTTTAGCCTTGTTTGGTTGTTTACCATCCTTTGCCCTACTGGGTGGAAACACATCAACAGTTCGCGTTCTTAGTTTGTATTGCTTATGTACCTCATACATGGCAGTGTCATACCCTTGTTTAAAGTCAAAGGAGTCTCCCGATTTAGTGCGGAATTGTTCTATATTAAGGTATGGGGGGTTTTCTTCCGTGGAGGAGGATTGTTATCCATTTTCTGAATCCACCAGGTTCATCAGGGTCCCATCTGTGGGATCAGTAGATGTAGATGCCTCAGCAAAGTTCTCTTGAAAAGGAGGTCTGATGTCGTGATCCTGGTTGGCCCTACCCATGCTCATATTTTGGGTTTTCCTAAAGTTCGGGTTCCTTGTGGTGTTGGGTTGTTGACCTTCCCATGCAGTTTTTCTATCCACGTTGTCTAATCTATCCCCCATTCTGTTCATGGAAGTGATGATTGCATCCAGTTTCTGCTCGTGAGAGGAGGATTCTTCTTTGAAAGTTGTTTTTCTCTCGGATCTGGTTCTATTTCTTTTGGCGATTAGGTTTGCTTCTACGCTTACCGCAACATCTTCCATTTCTGCAAGGCTTTGGGGGGCTCTTTCCCTTAATTGATACGCCATCTCGGCATCAAAGCCATCCGGGAATTTGTATAGAGCAAGGTCGGGTGGAGGTCTTAGATTCGGTGGTATCGTGTTGTAAACATTGTTAAATCTGGCACAGTAATCCAGAACAGCTTCCCCAGGTCCTCTCTTGATAGACTCATATTCGGATAGAATGTGCAGGGGGTCCTTCCTTTTCTCCCATCTGTTAATGAAGGTTTGGTATAAGGCTTCCGGGTTTAATATTGAATTAGGTGGAAGTGCCCTAAACCAGGTTTTGACATCACCAGTTAGACTTTGAACAAAGATCTTCATTCTTACACTTTCATCGTCTATTTCATAACTCTCGAAATAATCCTGCATTTTCTTTGTATGTTGTAGGGCGGTGCAAGAGGTTGTGCCATCAAAGTAAGTGATTTTCGATTGATAGTCTTGAGGCATTGCCCCGGGATTAGCAGGTAGTTGTAATGGTGCATATCTAGCCATGATTACGGGGATTAGCGGAACGCCTAAAGCGAGGGGGACTATAGGAATAACCGGGGAAGAGGGAGCAACCGATGGGCTATGGGTATGGGGTTGAGGCGTGGAAGAGCTGCTCGCAGAAGGGGGCGATGAGCCAGAGGAATTCGGGGTGGATCAGACTAGAACTTTGACGGGGTTTGGCACAACAATCGGCTGAACTGCTTCAGGACTAACAGGGGTCTGGCAGTCTTTTTGTTTTTGCTGCCTGACGATCTTCGGAATTAGATTCGGATTTACAACGGCAGGTGGGTTATTGGGATCAGGATTTGATCGCGTATTACGTGTCAGTTTCTTAGGAGCCAGCTTCTAATATAACTTTGAAAGATTAAATATGCAACCACGCAGGTCGGCCGATTAAAATTCGGTTTCTTCCTCTGGGAGGATGCAGATTGGTTGCATTGATTTATCTGAGGAGGTCCCCAGCGGAGTCGCCATTATGTTATCACTCAGGTTGTCCCTAGGCTCCTATTAGGGATACGGCCGAGGTAACCACAAACCAATCTTTTGATTGTAGGTTCTAGCCCACCTGCAATCGGAGAGGGCTCTCTCCTCTCGATTCAACCTTAGTTGATGATTTTAGGCTAGCTTTCTGACTTCAACGGAGTGTTGATTGTGATTGGAAGGAAGGTAGGATTCTCCAACAGAGAGGCAAGGTAAGGAGTGATAAGTTTCTAACCATTGGGCATGGAGTCACAGATTGCGGCTTGCGAACGTTTTCTTGGTCACAAGGGGATACGGAGCGGGATAGCCACACAGGATACAATTTTCTGTCTGCTGAAAGTACGGAATGGACATCAGGGATGAAAGGCAAAGGAGAATCATTTCATCATGATGAAAAAGAGGAGAAATGGATGAATGGGATCCAAGAGAAGTTAAGAATTCCTAAGACATGCACTCATATGTGAAAGAAACAGCGTAAACTAGATCATTTAAGAATACAAGCTCATAACTATTTCTGAAGAAAACATTAAAAAACGCAGAAATTGAACTTAAGGTGTAATGAAACAAATCTTAAGCTATTCTTTTTTCTTGCGATTTAGAAAGGTGGAAAGGTGGTAAAAAAACATAAAATTAAACAGAGGAGAGGAACACTTACTGGATCATGTAGAAGCACAGGAATTCCGTGATCATTCCTTGGCCAAGAGAAAACATCAAGTAGTTTCGTAATCCATGCTTTCAGCAATCTTTGATTATGGAAATTATGACAGTTACAGTGCGAGTCTCTGCTCGGAGAAAATGCTGGAAAGAAGACTGACCAACAACTACTACCAACCAACCAACCCCTCACAACATTGCTCAAGGTGGTATTTATAAGCAAAATATCGGAAAGACATCATTACAAGTGACCTTGACAGGTCTGCTTAGAGAATTCTTCAAAAATCTAAGTTTTGCTGGAATTAAATGCAAGTAAATCTTTTTGGCTGCGCTGGGGGCAGCTGGATCGGAACAGGTGACGAGGTGGCCCTTGGGGACCAGATGCGGTGCTGCTGGAGTGATTGTGCTTCGGGAACTGTAGTTCGGCTGTGGTGTGAATTGAATGTGCAATAATTATGATTTGAGAGCTTCAAGTAGTTTCGCCCTCTTTCTATGAATCTGCTGGAAGATATTAAATGTTCTCCTGCTTCGGGCCACTGCTCAAGATATTTGCTGATACTCTTTGCCACTACATTGATGGCTCCCGCCGTCGACTGATACTCTTTGACACGTTTGATGCCTGATGATTTGATCTGATACACTTTAAACTCTGTGATTGATCTGCTGCTGTCTTTAAACCAGATCCTTTTGGCACGATTGGGCAATCTTCGGGCTTTTTCGGCGCGCAATGGGCTAGGAAATCAGAAGATTCCCCGAAGATTCCTCGAAATGGCCTATTTCTCGTAGCGATGCGCGATTAGTGCTTCGCGCTAATCGCACATCGGAAACTGCCTCTGTTTCTTGATCTGGAGCTCCGAAGTGCGATTTTTCTTCCTACACGAAGTTTAGGCTTTCTGGTTGCTGACGTAAGCATGGCGTCGGCTGTACGGCGGATGACGTCAGCTGTGGGTCCCTGGTACAGAGCAATGTGGTGAAGTGCTGATACTGGAGGCAATGTGATGAAGAAACTTCGATGCGATATCGTGATATCGCGTCAGCGGGGAACGGGGGTGCTTGGGTTGGACACTCGGTGCTTGCGATTGCCGATCGGCGATATCGCAATATCGCATCGATGGAGAACGGAGGGGTGAATGAGTTGGACACTCAGCGCTTGTGACTGCCGATCGGCGATATCGCAATATCGCATCGGCGGAGATGGATGGGGGATGACCTGCATGGAGATGAAAGTGCGATGTTGCGATGCGATTCAGGCTTTAAGGTTCTATAGAGTGTAAGTTTTGGGAGGAAAGAGCAAGTAAGTGGATGTGAAGGGCATTGGAGGTTTCGGAAGGGGTCCGATTACCTCAGAGGGGTTTTATGCTTTGGAAAGAGTCCATTGTATCTGGGAGGTGGTTTTGGAGGTCAAGGGTTCTTGCTGAGTTTCAGATAAACTGAGCAATTCCCGGGAGTACTTATGGTTATTTTTCAACCAGGGGGAGGGATATTACGTAGGGGATTTTACTTAATATTAATAAGGGGATGGGAAGAATAGGGAGCTAAATAATAATGTTAGTGGTTAATATGGAG